>OZ010717.1:990786-1008286 GCA_963932345.1 Ophion ventricosus
AAAGTACGCAAAATTATTCAACAGCCGAGCGATTTCGATTGAAAACGTAGTTATTTTGAACATTTCGAAAGTTTTCGAGGATTTTCACTCACGTGAAGGGACTTAAAAAATACGTCAAACAACGATATACAAAAATTAACAGCAGTCCATACACTGGAAAAAGAATATTTAATTTAAATAGGATCTATTTAAATCAAATAAGTTTTACCTTGTCTCACGGCCTACTACGACTCTATTTGTTTCAAACATATTTTTTTATTTGATCAAGCTATTCTTTTTAAATATTGAATATATTTAAATTAAATAAATAAAGATTAGATTCAAATTATTGGGAGTACAAATTAATTCGGTCCATTTTTTTGTGGTAAAAAATCCATTTATTTCAAAATAAAAGGTATGAATAGATTAATCAAAGTATTGTCCATCGCTGGCTACTACTTTTTCCCACCTCTCAGGCAATTTTCGAATTCCATCTCGAAAAAAAGTCTCGTCTTTTGAGGCGATCCAAGTTTTGAGCCAATTTTCGATTTCTGCGAAAGAAGTGAACCGGTGACCTGCTAAATCCTGCTGCATCCATCGGAACAACCAGTAATCGGAAGGAGCAATGTCCGGAGAATACGGCGGGTGCGGTAAAATATCCCATTTGAGCGTTTCCAAATATTTTTTTACGACTTTTGCGATATGAGGCCGAGCGTTGTCATGCAGAAGAATAATTTTGTCATGTCTTTGCTCGTATTCCGGCCGTTTTTCTCGTAATGCACGGCTCAAACGAATCAATTGTAGTCTATACCGATCGCCCGTAATGGAATCGCCAGGTTGTAGCAGCTCATTGGCTCATTTGGCTGTCCAGGGCGAGGCTTGTCTTCAACGCTGAAGTCACCGTTCTTAAAGCGTAGAAACTATTCCCTACATGATTTATCAGTTGGAGCATCATCGTCATAAACTTCACCAAGCATTCGATGTGCTTCAGCTGCACTTTTCTTCCAATTAAAGCAGAAAAGTAAAACTTCCCGCAAATGCTGCTTAGTTAACACAAAATTTGACATATTCAACACAGTAAAAAACAAGGTTTTTAATGGAACTCAAAGCGATATAAACTGAATGTTATTGACAGATGTCTAAGCTCTCTGAAACCACCGAAATCAGCTGTCACTATGGAACATTCATAACAGCCAGAGCCATCTCTTGAAGACGGACCGAATTAATTTGTACTCCGAATAAATAAATAAAGATAAAACACGATATATTGCATGAATGCGAAAAAGGAATATAGGTTTATGAAATAAAAGTGTGGTGAATAAAAGTTAAATTATATTTCTTTTTCTCACTAACAAGGCTGTTAGTTGGTAAAACAAAGCTATGAGATTTATGAGAGACTGAATCGTGTACCATTTTTCCGTCTGCCTCTTTTGCCTTGTAGTACCAGATGAAACCAAATCACATATTTATTAGGAATAAATGAAAATTTAGTTATTAGACGATATTAAATAGATATTTATTTGAATAAATAAATATGTTTAAAATAAGTCATTTTAATAATGGAATGCAATAGGAAAAATTTGATTTCACAAAAAATCTAATTAATTCAAATAAAAGAAGTCAAATAGGCGCAGGTAGTTAATATCAAAAGAATTTTTTTGTCAGTGTAATGAATAAAAAAAAATCTAAACTATGAGGGAAATAAATAATGAAGAAACTGGCCAAAGAAAAGCAGAATGAATGGTCCTTTATTTTTCGCTGTCTTCTGATACGCACTTCATATATATATATATAAGCACGCGGCGACGAAAAGCTCTAAGAGCCATTAGGAGGTATTATTCCAGCATGATCCGCCCAACTGTCCTCGAGAACAAAAGAACTCGAGGGCGTCCTTCGATTTCCCGTCTTTCCAAAATGAGAGCAATGATATCGCCGCAGAATTGAGCAACTCTCGGGCAAAGTACTCTCCGCCCGAGAATGAAAAGACGCGATAGAAAAAACAAGAAAAAAAAAGCGAAGACCGCGATTCTCTCGCTTTCGTGGGGGCGAGAGAAGCTAGGGGGTGGCAAACCATGTAGAGATTCGATACACTAGGAGTGGATGAGTATTTTGCTCCATGAACGTCCTTGTATTACACACTTGAGAGACTCCCTACGGCTTGTGTAAACACCGTATCTCTGTAATCGCGAGTTAATGGAGCTTTAGCAATGCCCTGTGGATGGCTCTCGCGTTAATTCGAGCCTCGAGAGAATTATACATTTTTTTGTCACATCATTTTGCTTACAGTGAATTTTTCCCGAGCTGCGAACAAGTGTGAAAACAAATTATTCACAATTTTTTTTTTTGGTTGTCTCACGGTAATGTCTAAAAAGATCGACAAGATTAAAAAATCGGGTAGTATTATACAGGGTGTCCAATAGGAAGTTGTTAAAACTAAATAAGAGTCTCTTCCCTCCATGAATTCAATAGGGGTCCCTTTTTCAAAAGCGCATACCTGAGGCCCCGCAGTTTTATTCCAGCCGTGGTTGAAGCAAGTACGCGCACGTCAAAATGAGTGAGCTCACCACGGAAGAAAAAGTATATCTTATTGAGTGCTTCTTCTCGAGGGGAAAAATTTATTGTAATGCGTATAGAGGGTTTCGTACTAAGTTTGGAACTCATAGAGTTGCCAGCGAAAACACTCTGAAAAGGTAAGAATTTAATATTTATTCATATTCATCTATCACACAACTTATGTTTCAATTCAATTAAACTGCATTGAAGTAATTTTACGTTAATTTTTGTAGGATAATCGATAATTTCGTGGAGTATGGTACACTCCAGGACCGTAGACACGAGTTGCCAGGTCCATCTGTTACGGTGACTACACCAGAGAAGATCAACGAAGTTGAGAATTATTTCAAACAAAATCCAAATGATTCGATTCGGAAAGCTGCTCAAGCATTAAAAATAACCAAATCATCATTACACAACATTTTGAAATATTTTTTAAAGTTTCATCCGTATAAAATAAGCACTCATCAATTGTTAACTGGACATGCCATGACGAAACGCATCGAATTTTGTAACACTATTACGGGAATGTTTTAAGCCGAAGAACTTAATGAGAAAATGATTATTTATTCCGATGAAGCACATTTTTGGATGAATGGGTACGTAACCAAGCAAAATTACCGGTTTTGAGGAACGGAAAATCCCAACATATCGCTAGCGAAGTCCCTTCATCCACAGAAAGTAACGGCATGGGCAGCGATTTCAGTAAAAGGAATTTATTTGCAATTCTTGGAATCTACGGTAACAGGAGAGAGTTACAAACAGCTTTTGGAAACGAAATTCTTCCCTTATGCAAAAAAGAGGGGACTGGTTAAAAAATTTTACTTCATGCAAGATGGAGCGACGCCGCACCGGACTCATGAGGTGTTTGAAGCTATTCATCGCGTATATGGGACTCGAGTAATCGGTCTGGGGTACCCTAAATTTTCTCAAGGCGGACTAGAATGGCCTCCGTACTCACCGGACCTGAACCCTTGTGATTTTTTCTTGTGGGGTTACATTAAAGATCATTGTTACGCTAAAAACCCCAGCACAGTAGAAGAACTGATGGCGGCCATCCAGGAAGTGGTTCGCGGCATTATGAACGATATGTTGGACACAGTTTTTCACAGTTTTCAAAAGAGAATTGATTTTCGTGCACAATCTAATGGTTCGCACTTCGAAAATATCTATCATTAATCACTGTACTTTTTCGTTATTTTTATAAGATGTAATAAATTGACATAAAAAATATTTGACTGGGTTTTATTTATGTGCGTTTCAAACTGCAGAGTTTCCTCTATTTAAAGCAATTTGGCTTTTCTGATTCTGTGCACGTGTTTTGAAATGACAGCCGTTTAGTTTCAACAACTTCCTATTGGACACCCTGTACATACGCTCGAAAAACATTACCCTCCTTCTGACGCAGTCGGGTAAAAAAGGAATTGGTTAGTCTATTATTGAATGATAATACCCCGAATACCAATTTGTATATCTTACCTTTAACTTCCTACTAATAAAGGCTTTTCAAATAAATATACAATAACAATTTTTTTCTTAAATAATGTTTGGAGAAAATTCATTGGATGGAATCACTTTTCATTCGAATTTTTGATTCTATCGATTTAAATCTTTGATTCCATCGAATAATTTTTCATTTACTTTTTATTCAAATCCATGTGTTCGTTTTTTTTATTGCTAAACTTCGCGAACCAAAGATAAAGGTTTCAGCACTAATTCCTAGATAGATAAGGCTTTTTTTACTATGGAATCAATTTGAACCTGTAGCACGTGTCCACAAAGATAATAGAGATGACAGATTGATTGCCAATTGACATTAATTACGTAAACAGAACACTCGAGATGGAAATTTGACACTCGTAATACACTGTTACACTATTCTACTGTACAAAGTTCAATAAACCCTAATGGATTCACATAAGTATATACGTATATGCAGTATCGTTACTTTACATACTATATTTCAGTGTTGTTTTAACCCTTCTTCACCCTTTCCCCATTCAACGATGCTAGAGCCTGCCACCCTTGAACACTGCCACAAACATACGCACGTACACAGCATCCTATTTACTCACACCATCTCGTCAATCTCCCTACACCGGGGACACACATACACACACAACTGTACAACGACTCTGTACAAACAATCGCCGTAACTCGATTTCCCTTGCTATTGTGCACTAATATCTCTCAAGCGATTATCCTCATGAATTAATAATTCAAGTGAGCTGTATTTAAATAAACGAAAATTTGTGTATGCAGTGGGATGTGATTTTTTATTTAAGCTTATCCATTATTGTCGGAGCGAAATTCGACGTTTTTCACTTGAATTACGACAAAGCTCGTGCAACCACTTTTTAAATTCGTAGGTATTTGTATCTATATATCCGCGTGTATGTGTGTTTATTCTGTTTTAATGAAGACAATTAAATATGATTTTAATCAATAAATTAAACGACCATAACAATGTTGAACAGGTTTACTGACGATTGCAACAAGTCGAATTGTTTTATCATATCCCATGTAGAAATGCCAATGCTCAGCCGTTAGTCGACAATCGGCTCAGACTTGGCCCAGTACTGGATATCAAATTTCGGTATTCTAGACTGGCCCAAGTGTCAGCATGTTGATAGTACAGAACAGACCCAACGCTGGCTCAACGCCAGAGCCAGCGTTGGCTCAACCGTTTGTGGCTGATACTTGGCCCAGTAGTGGATACCAAGCTTCGGTATTCTAGACTGACCCAAACGTCAGCATGTTGATAGTACAGAACAGACCCAACGCTGGCTCAACCGTTTGTGGACAATCGGCTGATACTTGGCCCAGTAGTGGATGCCAAGCTTCGGTATTCTAGACTGACCCAAACGTCAGCATGTTAATGGTACAGAATAGACCCGACGCTGGCTCAACGCCAGAGCCAGCGCTGGCTCAACCGTTTGTGGACAATCGGCTGAGACTTGGCTCGGTAGTGGACACCAAGCTTCGGTATTCTAGACTAGGCCAAATGTCAGCATGTCAATGGTACAGAACGGACCCAACGCTGGCTCAACGCCAGAGCCAGCACTGGCTCAACCGTTTGTGGACAATCGGCTAATACTTGGCCTAGTAGTGGATACCAAGCTTCGGTATTCTAGACTGACCCAAACGTCAGCATGTTAATGGTACAAAATAGACCCGAAGCTGGCACAACGCCAGAGCTAGCGCTGGCTCAACCGTTTCTGGACAATCGGCTGAGACTTGGTTCGGTAGTGGATACCAAGCTTCGGTATTCTAGACTGGGCCAAATGTCAGCATGTCAATGGTACAGAACGGACCCAACGCTGGCTCAACGCCAGAGCCAGCGCTGGCTCAACCGTTTGTGGACAATCGGCTGATACTTGGTCTAGTAGTGGATACCAAGCTTCGGTATTCTAAACTGACCCAAACGTCAGCATGTTAATGGTACAGAATAGACCCAACGCTGGCTCAACGCCAGAGCCAGCGCTGGCCCAACCATTTGTGGACAATCGGCTGATACTTGGCCTAGTAGTGGATACCAAGCTTCGGTATTCTAGACTGACCCAAACGTCAGCATGTTAATGGTACAGAATAGACCCAACGCTGGCTCAACGCCAGAGCCAGCGCTGGCTCAACCGTTTGTGGACAATCGGCTGATACTTGGCCTAGTAGTGGATACCAAGCTTCGGTATTCTAGACTGACCCAAACGTCAGCATGATAAGGCAGAACACCACTGTGACCCCCTGTTTTTTTGCCATTTTTCAAGAATTTTTTTTTGTGGGAAAAAAAAGAGATATTCGAAATTTTTTTTTTGTTTTGTTCGTTGTTTATTGAAGATACATAAAAAAAAAATTTCAAATTTTCCACGCCCCATGGTGACGCTGGGGAAGCTCCCGCGTCAGGTACTGTTGCCTCTGCAGTGGTTCGCGGCACGCAGCAGAACTCTCTTCAAAGTCGATCTGAAAAAAAATACCGAGTGTTTTCGTTAATAATATGATATTTTGAAGAGAAGTACATAGGGATTTGAAAAAATATTGATTTTTAAAAAATAGGCACGCTTTTGAAATTAAAGGACGATTTTCGAGCAAAATTTCTCGTCGAAAATAGGCTATAACTTTTTTTATTATTGAGATATCGAAAAAATCCTATGTACTTCTTTAGATAATCTAGTTTTATTGATGCAGTCCAAATTTGAAGTCGATCGGATAAAAATTGCTCGAGTTCTGCTGCGTGCCGCACTAAAAAAAGTGGTTTTGAGGAAAACGCGTTCAAAGTTTTAGGTTTGTTAATTTATGCGATAAATTGGAAAAAAAAATTTTTACCTTTAATCAGCGATGCCGGCACCATATAGCTGGCCTTCAAGAAGCAAATGATTGTCCCTAGCATCTTTTCTCGAACTTGTAGAGGCTCTTCTTGCCTCTTTTGCAGCGTCTGTGAGCGAGCGCTCCGCCAGCTCGATCCGCGCTGCGTCGGTTTCAACGCAAAAATTGAAACAATTTGGGCCGATAGTTATCCCCAACGTCTCCAAAACTTTCATGAGGCTTCTCAGGCCATCATTGAATAATAATACCGCGATATCAGCTGCAATATCGACGATTTTTTTGCTCCCGGACTGACACTTGGGGGCTATTGCCCAAACTGATTTGTTGTAGCTTTCGTTGTTGTTTTGCGAGAAGCCGCCCAAACAACGCTGCAGCAAATCGTCTCTGCTCAAATTTTCGAAGACTGGCGTAATTGCCGGAACCCCGAGCGTCACGGAGCGCTGCACCGCTCCACAAAATATTCAATATCTCCGAAAATAATTATTTTTTCGACCTGGGTCCAACGGCATCTTAATCTTAAATGTATTTTAGATTTTTCTAGATGGTTTTCAAAAAATCGATTTTTTGAAGCCGTCACAGTGGTGTTGTCCCTTAATGGTACAGAATAGACCCAACGCTGGCCCAACCGTTTGTGGACAATCGGCTGATACTTGGCCTAGTAGTGGATGCCAAGCTTCGGTATTCTAGACTGACCCAAACGTCAGCATGTTAATGGTACAGAATAGACCCGAAGCTGGCACAACGCCAGAGCCAGCGCTGGCTCAACCGTTTGTGGACAATCGGCTGATACTTGGTTCGGTAGTGGATACCAAGCTTCGGTATTCTAGACTGGGCCAAAAAGTTTGTATGTGAAATTATATTCCTTGCGTGTATCAATTTAAAACTTGGAACATCTGTTCTTTAGTTGGTGTAGAAGTGCACTAAAAAAGGATTTTTCGAAAATTCACTCTTAAGGGGGTGAAATGGGGCGTAAAGGTTTTTATGGGAAATGATATTCCTTGCGTGTATCAACTTGAAACTTGGCAAATATGTTCCTTAGAAGGTGTAGAAGTAAACTAAGAAAGAATTTTTGGAAAATCAATTCTTAAGGGGGTGAAATGGAGTGTAAAAGTTTGTATGGAAAATTATATTCCTTGCATGTATCAAGTTTAAACTTGGAACATAAGATCCCTAGAAGGTTTAGAAGTGCACTAAGAAAGGTTTTTTTTTTCGAATATCCACTCTTAAGGGGGTGAAATGGGGTGTAAAAGTTTTTATGGGAAATGATATTCCTTGCGTGTGTCAACTTGAAACTCGGTCTAAATATTGTTCAAAACAAATAATAAAACGCATATTTTATATATCGCGTGCGGAAGCTAGTATAACCGTTCGTGGTCACACTTCCAAATTCAATCGCGGTGATTCGATTCTACCCAATCAGTTTTCAAAGAAGTATTGTGACCAAACTATCCGTCCTAAGTGGTTCAAAAAAATTACGTAACATGCTTTGAACTTTCTAGATGATGTACGAAAAATTTATTTACAAGAAATAGAATGGCGAAAGGTTTTAAAAAATTCATAAAGAGGTGAAAACTCAAAAAAGACACTTTTTCGCTCAAAAAACCATAGTTTCGTGAATCTTCAACATTTTAACCAGAAATTTGGACGTGATACTCCTTAGATATGCTACTTTTGGGAAAAAATAGTAGCATAGCGCGCGTTCCAAAAAAGGTATTTATTCCGACATATGAAGAGGGTAAATTTTATGGTATGCGGATACTTTAAACTCCAGATAAGATGGTGAATAAAGTCCCATTCGAAGCCGGGAACAATTATATATTTACGCAAAAAATTGATCGACGGGTCAATTCTACCCAGGGTGACCACGAAGGGATAATATAATACCATAGAGGGCTGGTGAGTCGATTTCGCCTGGAATGGTCCATATGCGTAAACGGCTCGAGGGTTGTATCCGTCCGTTCGCCCCGGGATACTGCCACTGACAACGCAATTATTTCGTCTCGCTTGCGGTCGCACGCCAACCCCGTTTCGGCGTTATCGCCAACCCCTAAAATCAATCCCACCCTCGAAGAACGAATCTCGTTTCGTTTTTACCATTCGCGCGGGCGTCTTTATAACTATATATTTTTGTACTTGGCAGGATACGTTTCCTTCTTTATATCATGATGCAGACGAGGATCGTTGGATGACATTTATCGCGGTTCCGCAAACAAAAAGCGTTTGTACATATAAATAGGGACTATTATCCAGCTATAGGAGTGCTCCCTTCCATTCTTTCTCCCGGGGAGTTTGAATTTCACTTTATCGATTGAACGCGTTATATTCGCAGCTATACATGTTCTCCCGATACTCGCGTCTCTGAATTCCCGTGTGAACTCGAGTATGTTTATTCAAGTGGACGGAAAATGGCCTTTTCGGGATGAGAGGACCATTTTGTGCACGATATGAATATATCTATCTCATATATCTATATTTTTATTCGCAAAGCGAGGGCGTGTAATAATTTAAATAAATTATATATGTATACAGGGTGAGGCGCATAAAGTGTTACAGAGCAATAGCACTCAAACTATTGATCATATCCAAAAATGTTTCAGACAAAAGTTTCAGTGTTCGAGAAGGCCGTCATACTGGACCACCCTATTTTTTTTTTATCGGTGGAGGCGCTGAAGCTACGTCAAGGTCAACTCCATTTTTTTAAATGGAACCATGTATTTTTTTTTCGATAACATTATTACCGATTTTAAGACGAATTCAGCGACCTACAACACAAGGTCATTCTAGTCAGGCAAAGTATGAAAATAGTCGAAAAATCGAAAAATATCGGAATAATCACTTTCAAAGGATCCACTTACCTTGGTTTAGGTCTACCTACAGAAGATCCTCGAAGTGATGTCCCTCGACTTGTAAGCACGTTCTTCTATCACAATTCGAGATAGCACGTTCTTCTATCACAATTTGAGATAGCACGTTCTTCTATCACAATTTAAGATAGCACGTTCTTCTCTCATAATATGAGATAGCACGTTCTTCTATCACAATTTGAGATAGCACGTTCTTCTATCACAATTTGAGATAGCACGTTCTTCTCTCATAATTTGAGATAGCACGTTCTTCTATCACAATTTGAGATAGCACGTTCTTTTTCACAATTTGAGATAGCACGTTCTTCTATCACAATTTGGGATAGCACGTTCTTCTATCACAATTTGAGATAGCACGTTCTCCCATACTGCCGTCGATATGATTATTACAAAATATTGATCCGTGAAAAAATGGCACCATTTCGAAAAAAAAATATTTGCATTTGCGACTAAAAAAACAGCCTCAATTTGTTTATGAAAACTACAGTTTTCATAAACCATTTTTTTACATTGAAACCAATTTTCTACATCAAATATTGAACAAGACCCACTTAAAATAACAAAATTAAATTAACATTTTCATATATTTCTTGGGATGTTTATACATCATTTAAGCCAATAAAACAATGACGATCAATTTTTTTTTCAAAGGTATTTAAGGCCTCACACTTTATGTTACATATATCCATATATTCACATACCTCGCTATTAAAGTAGGGGAGAGTGGTCCTGAGTCGGCCCACTAAGCCTTTTCTCCGAAAACAGAAGGTAAATCGGATTTTATAGCGCTGCTAAGTGTTTAGTTGCGTACAGCGATCGTTTGCCTACAATTCTATGTCATTTACGAAGATGTAGTGTGGCTTTTGCAGTCGCAATGCAGCGCGGAGTGAAAAAGTACATCTTGACCATTTCTCAAAATAGTGTTCCTGAGTCGGCACCCCCCTGGCCTTGAGTCGGCACCCCATTTTTTTCGCTCGAATGCAGGAAAAAGCGCAGATTAAGTTACAACAGGAAATGGACGAATTTCATTCAGAAGAATAAAACATGCATTTTTTGTCCAATTTTATATGGAAACATTTTTCGAGTATAATGATGAATTTTGAATTAAATGAAATCCCAAACGTTCGGATAAACGATATCCAATTTTTTGGCGAACTCATAGGCCAATGAAAGCGCTTGCATCGCGGTCAAGCCAAAATAGATGTCCGATGAATGCAACATATATTTTTCTAAGACGTCCTCTTGTTCTTTTGTAATCACCTACAATAAAATTCACAAGGTTTAATACGACATTGAAGAGCAGAAAAAAAGGATTATTCACCGTTTTATGGCCATGTGTTGCAATATGCAAATCGTCTAAATTCACTTCCATTGGCCTCGTGCTGTCCGTGTCCATTGGTGGTTCATTTCGATTGCTCTTCCAATGAAGCTGCAATGTCGAGCGTGGCACTTTGAATTCTCGAGCGGCGCGTTTGCAAGACATGCCCAACTTCATTGCTGCCACCGCGCGTGGCAGCAATGAAGACACCAAAGCGTGATACCCGTGAAGTACACGGGTATCACGCTTTGGTATCACGCCGAAAATGCAAAAAAAAAACAGAAACAATAAAAAAAAGCAACAAGATCAAAAAAATTGGTGCCGACTAAGGACCATCTGTTTGGTGACGACTCAAGACCACTACGACTTTCTACACGTTTCACGTGATTACGCACGCTAGCAAATCCGAATGGAAAATCGACATAAGCAATCAATTAGAACATTGAATAAAGAAACCAATGCACTCACTCATTTAAAATTTTTGAAATATCTACATACCTGTAGCTGCTTCAGAATGAATGACGAAAATAAAATTCTGTCACAAAGGAAAAATATAAACGCGCTCACGCTGCGCAGTACAATCCAAACTGACAACTGTAAGGATAATTTACGTCAGTGTTTACCAACATGTCATACGACAAAATAATTGAGCCGACACGCACGCCATCTCTGAGGAACACCATGGTGCCGGCTCAACCCGCAGTGCCGATTCAGGACCACTCTCCCCTGCCATCAGCCATAGTTCTTGTCAGTATTGTTCGCCTCGCAAAGAAGAACTATTTTTTTTACTACCGACATGACTACTTCCAATGTTCTTTCTATTTTCTTTGACCTTTCACCGCACACTTGACTATAAGTATATTAATGGCATTTTATCGATTTCTTCCTCCAAATTGGATAGGAAAGATATTATTTTCGTTCTTGAATTGATTATCAAGTAGACGAATTCTGGCAAAAATAAAATAGAAAAATCTTTCTTGAAGTTATGAGAAGTTTCCATTCTTGCTCACGAGAGCGCTGTAAGTACGCACTATCCTAAATAGCTCGCAATCGACGCGAGGACAGAGATAAACCTTAAGGGGTTACACCACCATGGCGCTGGGAAAATAGGTATTAAATTGAAAAAAAAATTGCCGCGACTATTAAATATATAAAATAATTTTTAATTTACATAAATAAATTATATTTGTATAAACAAATAAAAAAGGGATTAAACAATTAAAAAATGATGGACGTAGAGGAGGGTGGGGCACGATGTGTCACGGGGCTCTGTGAACCACATGCGGTTTCTCGGAGATTTGTAGCTCGTAAATTCCGAAATTTTATGTGTTGGGCCGCGATTTCTATTTGGTTTCGTCAGGCCTAAAGGAAAGTTGATAGCAGTTCGCAAAAAATTATTACAAATTAAAAATTGATTTGAGGCTTGGAAAAAAATATTTCGGTCACCGAGAAAACGTAAAATATAACGACACTTTCTGTAGCGGCTCTGGTTTTCGGTCCTAATCGATAGTTTTATTATTTATGATGCACACAGTTACTTGTGTTTTCCATTCGTAGTTTAATTAATAGTTATTTTCATCAATAATCAAATATTTTACTAGTAGGGTACAATGTGTCACCGAGCTGTGGGGCACAATGAATCGACTCCCAATGTTATTGGCAAATAATACCCGTTGTGACATTATCGGTATGTATGAAAATCTGTTATCTATGTTAGGAAAATATAAGAGTTTCAACCGGCTCGTTGTACCCTACATTTCGCAGCACTTGACACACTGTACCCACCTATCTGACACATTGTACCCCACCCGTGGGGCAAAATGCGCCAATCCGCAAATTTTTTTCTATCCCATTATTTTAGGATTTTTAATCCTTTTGCAAAAAAATATAGTAGCTTTATTGTACGCCCAAAAGTCTATAGAATCGGTTTTGAGCTTTTTTTTCGAATCAGACTACTTTGGCAAGAGTAAAAATTCATTAGAAAAAAGTGACTCACTGTGCCCCACCTTCCCGTATATAAGTTGGCGCTCTTTTCATATAGTGGGACCCTCTTTTCAAACTGGTGGACAAAATATCGCGAGATCTACTCAATCGATTTTTATCAAATTTATATCACATATTCTCTATAATAGTATCTAGCACAGGTTTTTTTTTTCATTGGACGCCGCGTTCATTTTCATTAATTTTGAAAACTCAAAATTTTGGTAAAAATCCGAATTTTTGTTTCAAGCAGCTGTCGCTTCTACAAAGAAAAAATATTTTCAATATTTTCTCTATGCTACACTTTACCTATTACCTTTCTTTAGAGGGAATTTTATTTTTTATTTTTCAGACGATGCCCGATAGAGAAAATAATTCCACCAGCAGCAATGATTTTCAAAAGAGGGTCCTATCGACTTATATCTTCGTCTTCGAATTATTTGTATTCGTTTTTTTTTATTTCATAAAACTATAATGTATTTGTGAAAAATAAGAATTATTTTTTATATTTAATAGTCGCATCGAATTTTTTTTTATATCTTTATATTTCCCCCTGCCAAGGTGGTCTAACCCCTTAAGGTCATATCCCAGTATGCAATCATTGTAATTAGCCCCAACTTTACCCCACCGGCACCTTTTCGGTGAATCATAAAAATACGATAATTATGTGCACATCCGATGTAAAACCGTTCGGATTGAATCCTCATCCCTTTTAATAAAGGGTCGAAGGTGAGAGATCAAACGACACCACGTTTAACTCCTACTCTTACAAATGTACACGTATACGCATGCACACACATAAAAATGAGACTATACGGTATCATTAAAGCTCTAAATGTCGAGATACATTTGCGAATTGGCAAATTGAAGAACACACCTGTCGAGCGAAATGTAATCGGGCGCGGGGGAGGGGGAGAGAGAGAGAGAGAGAGAGAGAGAGAGAGAGAGAGAGAAGAGAGAGAGAGAGAGAGAGAGAGAGAGAGAGAGAGAGAGAGAGAGAGAGAGAGAGAGAGAGAGAGAGAGAGAGAGAGAGAGAGAGAGAGAGAGAGATGAGAGAGAGAGAGAGAGAGAGAGAGAGGAGAGAGAGAGAGAGAGAGAGAGAGAGAGAGAGAGAGAGAGAGAGAGAGAGAAGAGAGAGAGAGAGAGAGAGAGAGAGAGAGAGAGAAAGAGAGGGAGCGGTATAAAAGCCACTATGCATTGAGAGACAGAGAAATGGAAAGAGAGCAAGAGATGGAGATAGAGATGTAAAATCAAAGGAGAGGATTCATCGGGCCGTAAAGTTTTACGCGAGGCTGCAGAGTCGTACGGATATGCGAAGTGACAGAGAGAAGGATTCACCAAAATGGGGTGTTACTAGGCAGGAAGCCATGTCGCGTTCTTGGTTTGATTAACGTGATTCTGAATGTATTTCGCTTTATACGTGCTGTACATATATATATATATATATATATATATATATATATATATATATATATATATATATATATATATATATATATATATATATATATATATATACACAGGGTGGACCATTTAACGTGACCACCCCAAATATCTCCGTTGCCTTTAGAGTGCCGAAAAACTGTCAGGAGGTAATGTGATTGATTTCGAAGGGCTGATACAGTGGTGAAAAATTTATTATTGTCAAGGTCATAGTTTTTGCGTTCTCAATGTCATCAATGGTTTTTCAAATGGGAACATGTTTTTTTTATTCATACGTTGTAGCTGATATTCAGACGAATCCAACGACCTATGATATTGTGACCTTGAAATGATTTTTCACCCAAATACACGTGTAAAAACGGGAAATCGTGATCTTATTAACAATAAGAATATCCGAATAATGTAATTGAATTTTTTGTGCAGAAAATTTATTGTAACTAATGTTCGAAGTGATGGCCATTAACCTCGACACATTTTTGAAGACGTCGGATGAATGTGATAGCGGCGCCGGCTCTTGTAATTCGTTCTCGCATGTTCGCTTGACTGTACAATACCATTTTCGATACGGTTATGACATGTTACTTTGGATGGATACACTTGTCTACTGATTCTAATATTGGTAGATGGTAAACATTCTTTAATCTACTACAGTTTTACTACATTACAATGCCAGTATTTACAAACATCAGAGAAACATCTCCGACTATTGACATTATTGTATCCGTTGGATAACCTGCGCCGCTATCACACCAGAAACTATTCGAAGGTCAAGAAAATCATTCAATCGACGTCTTAAAAAATGTGTCGAGGTTAATGGCCATCACTTCGACCATTTGTTACAATAAATTTTCTGTACAAAAAACTCAATTACATTATTCGGATATTCTTATTGTCAATACCATCACGATTTTCCGTTTTTACAGGTGTATTTTGGTGAAAAATCATTTCAAGGTCATGATATCATAGGTCGTTGGATTTGTCTGAATATCAGCTACAACGTCTTAATAAAAAAAAAACATGTTCCCATTTGAAAAACCATTGATGACCTTGAGAACGCAAAAACTATGACCTTGACAAAAATGAATTTTTCACCACCGTATCAGCCCTTCGAAATAAATCAAATTACCTTTTGACATTTTTTTCGTCGCTCTAAAGGCACAGGAGATATTTGGGGTGGTCACGTTAAATGGTCCACCCTGTATATATACAAATAAATACATGCATATAGTGAATAAAAAAATACTCGCACACATTGCTTGTCTGGAATACCTGTTAAAAAAAAATTATAATTTTTTTGTAGAATATTTTATTCGATAGCTCACTTCGAATATCAATACCCTACGTCAATGTTGATACAAATAATATGCGTTAATCTGAGTTTCTAGAAAACCCACAGAAACGTGACATGGAAATATTTCTTACTGCTGTATATGTGCACCGAGCGAAAAGTCCATGGTCTTTACAACAAACGCCCATAGTAAGAGAGGTAAAATTCGCTATACAGGGTAAGTAACGAGAAACAGAGCACCTAAATATCCCTGTTGGATATGAAAATACGAAGTATGTACATATCGGGATTTGAATGGTTTGTAATCACGCACGTGGCTATCATAATATTTTTTTTTCATTTTTTCATGATCGTTAAAGTTTTTTTTTAATGGAATGGCATATTTTTTACCTTGTACATTGTAGCCGGCATCCAAGCGAATTCAACCATGTGACATCTCACGTAGAAATATCGATATGGTCGATTCAGGACGCTGTCAGTAACGTTCTGTCACATAAGGGCGTTATCTGGTTGCCTGATCAGGCCGTTATCCGGTTGCCTGATCTGGTCGTTATCATGTTGCCTGATCAGGCCGTTATCAGGTTGCCTGATGTGGTCGTTATCATATTGCCTGATCAGGTCTTTATAATGTTGCCTGATCATATCATTATACTACTGCCTTACGTAGACAGTGTATATCGACGGCAGTATGGAAGAACGTGCTATCTCAAATTGTGATAGAAGAACGTGCTATCCCAAATTGTGATAGAAGAACGTGCTGTCTCAAATTGTGATAGAAGAACGTGCTATCTTATATTATGCGAGAAGAACGTGCTATCTCAAATTGTGATAGAAGAACGCGCTATCTCAAATTGTGATAGAAGAACGTGCTATCTCATATTATGAGAGAAGAACGTGCTATCTCAAATTGTGATAGAAGAACGTGCTATCTCAAATTGTGATAGAAGAACGTGCTATCTCGAATTGTGATAAAAGAACGTGCTATCTCGATCAGTCAACATATTTTCATTGATACAGCACTGTTATTTGGGGCACCTCAGTATATAGAGCACTTTTTCTGTTAGGTTATTTAATTTTCTAATATGATTTAGCTCGACAATAGAAAAAAATTAAGATATGTTTGAATAAACAACTTTATTTTAATCATCAATATAAATAAATATATTGATGATTAAAAAAAAGTTGTTTATTCAAACATATCTTAATGTTTATTATCGAGCTAAATCATAATCTATTATCGAGCTAAATCTTAATCTATTATTGAGCTAAATCATATTAGAAACTTTTTTTTAATCATCAATATATTTATTTATATGGAATTTTTAGAACCTACAGAACCTACAGTACCTACAGTACTGTAGGTTCTAAAAATTCCATATAAATAAATATATTGATGATTAAAAAAAGTTGTTTGGGTTTGTTTGGGTTTTTAGAACCTACAGTTACTGTAGGTTCTAAAAATTCCACATAAATACATATATTGATGATTAAAAAAAAGTTTCTAATATGATTTAGCTCAATAATAGATTAAGATTTAGCTCGATAATATCTTAACTTTCTTCTATTATCGAGCTAAATCATATTAGAAAATTAAATAACCTAACAGAAAAAGTGCTCTGTATACTGAGGTGCCCCAAATACCAGTGCTGTATCAATGAAAATATGTTGACTGATCGAGACAGCACGTTCTTCTCTCATAATATGAGATAGCACGTTCTTCTATCACAATTTGAGATAGCACGTTCTTCTATCACA
>OZ010717.1:1010786-1233900 GCA_963932345.1 Ophion ventricosus
AAAGTTATAATTATTACGGTGATGTTATACAACATTTTGAGGGTAGGGGTTTTGGAAATTTTGTCCATGTAGCAACATGCTTGTAAACTAATTTCTGAAAATTTCAAGATTTTACAAACATATTTAGGCACACAGTAAAATTGTGACTGCAAACGCAGGAAAATCCCATGTATTTTAAATGGAAAACTTCAACCCCCGTGGTCAAGGGTTAAACATTTTTTTTCTAATCTGAAAAAATTACAGCGTTACTTTTTACGTATTTCGAACCGATTTAGGGGGCGGAAAGGGTAAAATTAATTTTGACCCCAAATAATGACCACCCTAATGGATAACTGTTATGGCTCTTATACTGAATACATCAAATGCGTTCGTTTGCCTAAGCTTTCTCATGGGCTTCTCTATGGAATAATCCGGGTGTTTCTAAGCCTTCAGGGGCTCCATAGCCGCTCACTAATACACAAAACACTATCAGAGATAATCCTTTAGCAACAGTATACATTCCAGAATCGCACGTGCACTTTGTCACCCGGCTAATAAATTGAGATCTACACCCCCATTTACTGAAATTTTAAAACTTTCAGGGGTCATGTATAATCAGCTCGGCGGAAAAAGTCCACAAGCATTTTGCAATCATAGTGCCGTAATTTCATTTTTTTTTTCAGTCCTGCTGTGAGAGAGAATTTAATTAGCCGATTAGTGAAAAAAGTCAAGGAGATGTATAATTTTGTGTCGAGAAGTAGAAAAAAAGTTTTTTTTTTTAATAGAAAATCTTTTCTTGTATTGCCAAAGAGAAGTCAATTATTTTAATAATTATTTTTTTCTTTATACTGGAAAAATGAAATCTATTCATACAAAACAGTTCGGCGACTGACTGACTGAAATATAGACAACGTATGGCCTAAATCGCTGAAGATAGAAACATGAAATTTCGAGTTATACTCCTATTTTTTTTCGAAAATTAACTCTTAAGAGGGTGGAAATGGGATGTAAAAGTTTGTATGGAAAATTGTATCCCTTGGGTCTATCAATTGGAAACTTGGTATGAATATTCTTCAAAACAAATAATACAACGCATGTTTTAGGATTTTTTGAAACAATTCCTAATGGGGGGTGTAACGGGGTGTTGACGTTTGTGGGGAAAAATCGAATTCCCTGCTTTTATCTCAATGAAATTCGGAAGATATCCCGTGCGGAAATTAAGTTCGGGCTTTGATCGGGCCCATCTTAATTTTCCCTAACTTTATTAAAGCCCTTAGTCTGGAAGCCTCAAATAGGGGGCTTGTCCGGCTCTTTTATGAAAAACCCTACAATGGAATCCACAAACAATCCCTTAAAGGCCCCGAATTGTATTTGGGATGCCCTGCTTATTTTCTGCACGGGATGTTCCTTGAAGGGCGTAGAGGTGAAGTACGAAACGATTAGCTTCTCACATGGTCAACCATATGTGGGCTGTTCGAGAGTATCAAGTGGCAAAAACTTGAATCTGCTTGCCGAAGACCATAAATCATACAATGTTGTCTACAGAACTATACTGCAAAGCCACATAGTTCTGTACACAACCATGCCATTGTATAATACTGGCCTTGAAGGTTGACACATTTATATTAGTTTTTAAAATTAATTACCAACCCTTACCTCCGTCAGTTAGTCTACCACCGTGCCTGAGGAATACGACACTCTACCTTTTTTCTTTATTTTTTCCGTCTTTCTCTCTTCGTTTATCTTCTCTCTGGATAAAATCCTAAAGTCCACGCGAACGAAGTCGCGGGCAAAAGCTACGAGTAAATATAATCGAATGGAAGTTTTACTAGGGCGATTATTTTGTTAAAATTGACTTATTTTTTCTATTAGCAAAATAGGTGGTTGATCTGTCGCTTACTCTATCATTCTGACTGTCTTACCGGCTTCTAAAATGTCTAAATGACTATAAAAATTGTCCGTCAGAATCCTTGAGTTTGGAAAATTTTTGCCATCGATTGATTCTTTCGTGTCCAAAGGTCTACAAAAATCTTCCGTCAGAATCCTTTAGTTCGGGAACTTTTTGCGATCGATTGATTCTTTCGAAGAGAAGTTAAATTGTAAATGAATAGAACTGAAAAAAAACAGAGGTCCGCTCGTTTTTGTTCGCATTGTTATTGCACTTTTGCTTTCCGCCAATTATCTTTTTCATGTGTATACGATCGAAGCTTCTACCACGAGTGATTCGAACGTCGCGTTTCCACATTCTCTCTATCGTCTCTCCGGAGTAAATTCTTGACTGAAATTCACGTAAGCAGAAATGGGGTCTCCAGCGATTCTTGAGGCTACGTGAAATTTCTGAATCCTTGAGCATACGAAACTGACGTTTTCCCCGTACACCTCGAAAACTCATATAGCACAGAACAAAAAAGGCTAGATAAGTTTAACATTCAACGTACGAGAGCCTTGGCTTTTACGACCTTTAGTCTTTCAGCGATGGAAACGAAGTCTACGCAGGAGCAGTGGAAACACGTTATAAACCCTCAAATTCCGGCTTACATCTCTCCTCCTGTGAGGCTCCGCGATATTCTCTCCCTCCCTCCCTCCCTCTCTCTCTCTCTCTCTCTCTCACTCTCTCTCCATCTCTGCATTGAGTTTTGGGGCTGCTGTTTCGCTCTCCGCGTGATAAAGGTCGGTGAGCCTCCAATGGCAAAACCATCCGGTTTACAATGACAGCAGTCGTGGTGGTTTCTCATCGGGGGTTGTCGAGGATTGGTGGTCATATTGGGGTAGTGGGCGTGGTTGACTCTCGTTCGTTTCATTCCCCACTATCACGCTGCGACGATCCCCTCAGCAATACTTCCACCGGTGGAGTATACCAACCCCACCTTATTCGTTGCAACCCGCGCACACACGCAAGCATTAAAAATCTGAGGGAGACTTTGCCTCTTGGTTTATCGTTTACCTGTGTATGGATCTCTCTCTCTCCCTCTCTCTCGCTCTCTCTCCCTCCCTCCCTCTCTCTCTCTCTCTCTCTCTCTCTATCTCTCTTTCTCTCTCTCTCTCTCGCAATTCGACACGCTCCCTTCCAAGGGGATGCGTCTCCAGCACAGAGGGGTTGGTTCCAGTACCTCTTTCGGCCTCACGCCTCCTTCTCCTACCCTCTTCCATCTCCGTTGGCTGCTGAGCACCCTGTGTGTCAGACGCGCATAGATGGGGAAGGAGAAACGACACCTCGCGAGGGTGCAACCAGTTCGAACAAGGGATCTTTTCGAGGGGGGAAGGGGATGGGAAAGGTGAGCGTATCGGTGTCTGGCGTCGGATAATCGGCCCGCATTACCAGCCCGACGACCTTTCCCATTCTTCAATAGCTCATTTCACTCGCTCTCCCTTGCTTTACTGCCACCTCTCTCTCTCTTCTCTCGCCGCTCCGCTTTCTATATTTCTCCTCTCATCGCCTTTTCTCTCTTCTAGTCTCTATTATTCGATGTGCCGTGGACAGTCCCCACTCTTCGTCTTCTTATTTATTCTCATTCCCCTCTTCCTTCATTCCCTTATTTCAACTGGTCCCTTTTTATTGCTTCTTTCTCTTACTTATTGTTTTTTCTTCGTTGTTCCCTTTCCGTGAAATTTTCGCCATCTCGATAAATTATAGTTCGCGGACATTTCCGCTCCGGGAGTAGCCAGTACTTGCAATACCACGGAATTCAAAGCCAATACCTAACACACGTATAATCCGCTCATCCGTGCATGGATGTACTCACTTTGCTGAGCTCTTCGGGACATTCGAGAGATTAAATCTCAGATGCTGATAATTTTTTGTCGATATAATGGATCGTCATCCGAAGGTATTATTGTATAAAAAATCAAAATTGTTCAGGATTTAGAGTACTTGCAGATAAAAATACAAGTTTGAAAACTGCCAAAGACTTAAGGTATTACTGGATAGATAATAAAAAAACGCCGAAATTCTTGAAAATTTTAGGAATGATAGTTCTTGATAGAATAATAATACATTAATTATTTTAGGAATTTTTCACTAAATAATTTAGTAGTTGCAAAAATATGAATTTAACACGGTTGCTTAGGGGAAAAGAGCTTCTGCAGACGTTAATGGTTGCACATCGAATGGAACTAAATCACGGTAAACTCGGAAAATATTATATCATCAAGATTTAGGACAAGCGATTGATTATGCTGAGTTTCAAATAAATCGACTGACTAATTGTCGAGAAATGAATTAAAGTGTTGAGGAGTATCGCCTCTTTTAACGATGAATTAATAGCAATCATTGGAAAACTCAATATATATTTAGTTTTTGGGTAATTATTGATAATAATAAGATTAATCGAACGTATTAAATGATTTAAAACATTGAGAAATTTTTTTGTTGGACAGTTGAAACAGATGTACAAGCAATTGACAAAACCTCAGCCCAGCACACTCATATTGTCGAATTTTACTTGAATTATTATTAAGGGGCCAGTCCACTTTGAAAATTTCAAAAAAATCGATTTTTTTTTACTGTTTTCGAAAGTGCATACATTCAGAAATATTGTGTCAAAATTTTATGAAAATCCGAGCTCTCTAAGTATTTTTTTTTTACCTGAACGTCAGGACCTCATTTCGTCTATCTGAGCGTATAGCGCGCTCGGCCGACCACAACATTACAAACATCCTCCTGCTCTTTCTGAGAAAGTACAAGAAGTTTTAAAACCTATTTACGAGGATCTCACCAAAACAGAACTGCTCGAAAGGTGTTTAGGTGGCGTTTCGAAAAACAATAATGAAAGTTTCAACAACTGCATATGGAATATGGCACCTAAACACATGTTCAACGGCAAAAAAATCGTAGACATTGCCTGCAAAGTTTCCGCGTGTGTCTTTAATGAAGGATTTCGTCCAGTGCTTAAAATAATGGAAATAATGGGCGTCAAACTCGGCCCGATCGCCATCGGATTCGCCGACAATCGCGATGACGAGCGTGTTCGCTCTGCAAACCGCCGCAGTTCTGAGTGCTCAAAAGAGACCAGAACCAAACGAAAGCAAGCAAGACTTGAAGAAATCGACGAAGATGAGCAATCAGAAGGGATTTTGTACGGTGCAGGAATTGCCGATTGAGTTTAGGTAAGAGTTTTTCATAGTATAAACTTCAAACGCGTTTTTCTCGAAACAACGTTTTCAAAATCTAGCTCCATCGTATCTCTAAAACTAATAAACCGATTCTCTTGAAATTTGAACCACATATTGTAAACATGATGCGCAACAAGATGACCCTCGATGGTTTTAAAATTTTTATTTTTACTCTTTTTTTTTGCGAAAAAAACGCGTTTTTTCTACTTTTTTCGTTTTTCATCTGCCATTTTTTTATTTTTTGATAAAACTTTATATCCGAGGGTCATTTTGTAGCTGGTGTCATACTGAATCTAATGGACTTTGATTTTTTTGTTTCAGACAAACCGTTGCCGAGTTGTGATGGAACTACCTAGCCCACCTATTTTTGAGGCGTTACGTTAAACTATAGTTTTTGTACTTAAAAATGAATAAAAATGAATTAAAATTTTTTTAAAATGTATTTCAAGACTTTATTTATCAAGCCCAACAACTTTTATATTCATATCTTTTATAAAATCCTCAAAAAAAAAAATCGCGAAAATAGCCTTTTTTTCGTGGCTCCAAAGTGGACTGGCCCCTAAAAAGTGGAAAATTAACATTTCTAAGTGTTAATTTATTATTAAATTGGCTATTTGTAAGACTAACCATGTACGACATGATCTAGCCTTGTAAATCCACGATTCGCCGATTTTGGACTAACTTTTTGCCCGACGGTCCATCCAGTAATACCTTTTCATATATGAAAAGAAACGCTGTTAAATATATGAAAGTTTACGATGTTAAAAAAATCGATTTTTTTCACATATTTCGAAAGTATAATATATTGAGAGTATACTGGAAAATCGAAAAATCGAAATATGAAATATTTACGAAGTTATAGCACAGAGTCGTGAGCGCGCCGGGACCGCATGCCGTGAACTCGAAACTGCATATCTCGAAATTGCATTTTCAAAAACTGCTCATGTTATAGCTCAAAAAGTTATTGATCGATCTGGCTGAAATTTTGGGAGGTTTCTCACTATAACATTATAGGAAGGACATACCTAAAGTTTTAAGGTTATCGCGTAAATAAATTACATTTTTGGGGTAAAAATTGTCGAGAAGATGGTTAAAAATATGAAATCTCATTGAAAAACCTACTTAATTTTTAATTTTATATATTTTTATATTTTTATAGATATATCTTTCGACTACATTTGTCAATGATCGAAAAATATTTTCGATTTCTCTTTCAGATAAATAGAAAAAATCAGACAAATAGAGCACTTTTCGATATCACGCAAAAGAATCCTAAATCAATCCCTTATAACGACGTCATTTTGTTTTGTTAAAAAAAAAATGCAACACTTGAAAGTTGTAATAAGATAATGTCAACATTTTAAAATGATGCGATTATTTTATCACCTTTGAGAAAATTCATGAAAAATGACTCATTATCGGGCGTCTAAAGGATTTTCCCCCCTCAAGATTTCATGTCGACAAGGTGAAAGCAGTCAGATCACCAAGATAAGTTTGAAGAAAAAAAATTTAATTTTTTCCTTTACTTTGATACTTCTATTTTTATGTACAAAAAGATTAAAATATGAAGATAAATTTTAATATGAAAAAAAAATCTTAAAAATCTGTGCAATAGATGGCGACTGATGCCTTAACCGAATTATTGAAATAAATTAATTGTAACAAGGATTTATAATTCGTAACTCACTGATCTTTTCCGACTTTATTGTATGCTCCCTCTATATTCGTTTATATCGCGTAAACGCTAAAAAGTGAGCCTCTAACTTTTAGAGCCCTGACGATAACGAAAAAAGAGTCGGTGTTTTTGACCGGCCTACCTTGGCTTGGCAAATATTTACCACGCAGAATATATCCGGCTACGCCTTGTTCCCTTGCGCCCTCTGCCTAAGAAAAAAAACGGAAGAGAGTTTAGTTCTCGAAGATTTTTGGTAATTTCATTCTTGCCGTACGAAAGATCCTTTAGTCTTTTTTCCTGAGTGTTTTTTTTTTTTTTTCGACAAGGCAATGAATTCTCAGTGAATAAAAGAAGGGAGCAGGAAGAGCAAGAGCGATTAGGCACACCGGTCGTATAGATAAGAATCCACGAGTTTAGGAATTTGTTTAGGAATTAATAATAAAGGATAAAGAATCGGGAAATAAAGAGAAAAAAAATGTAGTATTTGATCGTCGAATTTGTCAAGCACCTGCGTTCTCGGAAAATCTCGCATTATCGAGTTCCGACCTACCTGTTCTACGGTTTCCTATATATACACACACCCACACACACACACATACACCCACACAGATCTGTACATAGCATTATATTACACCACCGCAGGCATTGGAAAATCTTCGCTTTTTTTTTCAACCCGTGTATTTACACATTGAGAGGCTTTTTACAGCCCGTTGTTGAACTTTATGATTTACGTACATAGTTAAAATTACAGACGTCCCCATACGGATAATTTCGTAAGTTTCTTTAGAAAATAAATTACCTTTTGAGCATCGAAAACTATAGATTTATTTTGAAGCCGCGACCACAATACAAATCCGAGTGTGTTACTTTAACACAGCTATACTGATAGAAAAATTCTTTTGATATTGACTAGATGCGTTTATTTGTTTATTTTTTTTAATTAACTAGATTTTTCGTGAAATCAATGGGTCTAGCCGGATAAGAATGGTGAATCTGCCTCCACCGAATTTTGTGGCGCCGATTTTTTCCCAAGTCCCTAACCTAAAAAAACAATTTTGTGCAAAATTACAACTTTCTACATCGATGCCGAGGGGTCTTCCTGCTGAAAAAACGTGTTTTTTTTTTTTCGATTTTTGCAGTTTTTAAATACCAAGAGGTGACCGAAAAATCCGAAAAAATTCGGAAAAATCAGAAACATGTCAATGTTAATGGAAAATTTTGTTTTGTTTTTTTTTAAATGCTAAACTCCCTTTTTAATCATCAAATCTTCCTTTAAAAACATTATTTTGTAGTGAAGAGATTTTTCTACTATTATGACAAAAATTGACATGATTTTACTCTTGATTCCCTGCATTTAAAAAAAAAAGTCTCAAAATTCGACCTGCAACACATTGAAAAAAAAATAAAAACGACAAAATTTCTCATTTTTCATTGGAAATCCATACATAAATCATTCTTTCAGTTTAATAAATGGGTGCTCATGGCTGGAGTAGTTATGAGAAATGAGACATGACATCTAGATCGATTGCGTAATTCAATTTAGTTTGATGCATCCACACTAGTGGCGCCACTTGAACTGTGCGGTTTTACCGACAGCTATGCTGAGATGAGTATGTTTACGCGGACTTTTGGTCAAGCTAATAAGCTGAAATATTCAGATCCGCGTAAACTGTCAAACAACTGTGAGAGGGTACGTTTACGCAAGACGCAATTCTGTAACGCTGCGCTGTTACCTTACTACTGTAGAAAAAACTCGCGTAAACGCCATCAGTTCGTTCTTCATGTTATTGTGCATGCGTGTTTGACCGTTTACGTAACTAGAATATCTTAGCGTGACGTGAGCATAAACATAAACATAATATAAACATAAACATAAACATAAACATAAACATAAACATAAACATAAACATAAACATAAACATAAACATAAACATAAACATAAACATAAACATAAACATAAACATAAACATAAACATAAACATAAACATAAACATAAACATAAACATAAACATAAACATAAACATAAACATAAACATAAACATAAACATAAACATAAACATAAACATAAACATAAACATAAACATAAACATAAACATAAACATAAACATAAACATAAACATAAACATAAACATAAACATAAACATAAACATAAACATAAACATAAACATAAACATAAACATAAACATAAACATAAACATAAACATAAACATAAACATAAACATAAACATCTGCATAAACATACTCAATGATTTTCTCATCGACATGTTATTAAATGACGTCGAAAAATAAAAAAATATCCAAAATCAGCGTAAAAATCCTATTGTTTACATCTGTTTGTTATGTCTGACAACTACTTCAGCTTTGAGCATCCATTTATTAAACCGAAAGAATGATTTATGTATGGATTTCCAATGAAAAATGAGAAATTTTGTCGATTTTATTTTTTTCCAATGTGTTGTAGATCGAATTTTGAGACTTTTTTTTTTTGAAATGTAGGGAATGAAGAGTAAAATCATGTAAATTTTTGTCATAATAGTAGAAAAATCTCTTCGGTACAAAAGAATGTTTTTGAAGGAAGATTCGATGATTAAAAATAGAGTTCACCATTAAAAAAAAAACGAAAATAATTTTTCCATTAACATTGACATGTTTCTGATTTTACAGATTTTTTTCAGATTTTTCGGTCGCCTCTTAGTATTTAATAACTGCAAAAATGGAAAAACCACGTTTTTTCAGCAGGAAGACCCCTCGGAATCGATGTAGAAAGCTGTAATTTTGCACAACATTTTTTTTTTCGGTTAGAAACTTAGGAAAAAATCAGCGTCACAAAATACGGTGGGGGCAGATTCATCATTCTTATCTGGCTAGACCCTTTTTCCTATTGCATTTCATTATTAAAATTATTTATTTTAAATTTATTAATTCATTCAAATCAAGATCTATTTAATATCTAAGAACGAAATATTTTGTTCCACTCGGTACGATAATGAACGTTTTACGCACGCTTCGTGTGTGTAAAATCCCCATTTTCACACCGCGTACAATACGAATTTGTATAATACTCGATGAAAAAAACTTTTTCGTCCTCGTATCATAATGTACTATTATTTATTCCTAATAAATCTGTGATTTGGTTTTATCTGGTAATATAAGACAAACGAGACAGACTAAAAAAACGGTACACGATTTAGTCTCACAATAATCTTATGGCTTTGTCTTCATTGGAAGACTGTTGTAACATTCTGCAGTTGAGCAAAAGGGTTAGTCTTTCTAAACATAAATAGTTGCGCCTGTTAAGGCATTAGTCTGGTCCAGAGCGAGATTTTTGACGTCATTTTTGGGTTGGAATAACTTTTAAACCGTTGAAGTTGTCTTGATGAAATTTTACATATGGGGCATTCCATACCAATTCGACCTGGGTCTGACCCTCGACCCCTCAAATCTGGTTCCCGATTTTTCCTATCATTACTCTCACTCTATCAAGCAATTACAATTTTTTTCAGATTTTTCAAAATAAATTTGAGCGCGTCATAAATTTTTGAATTTTTTTTTGAACACCTCGATGGCCGTAATCGAAAAATCTGAAAAAAATCCCAGAAATACAGTGTCAGATATAAAAAATATTGGTGTAAAATTCATAATGTCTGGGCTTTTGCTTCAACCCGTTTTTTAGCTTTTTTAGCAAAACAAAAATGAAAAAACTAAGAAGCAGAGGTCAATTTACTGTAGATTGTTGCTCGAAATTTTGTATGCATAGTACCAGATGTAAAAAAAAAATTCTCCGATTTTTCTAAAGTGTATTTTGTAATTTTCGTATTTTTTTTTTATCATGGTTGACAAAAACCCTAATTAGGGATTTGGAAATGATGCGAATTGCACTAACAATACGCGTAAGATGCCTGGTGAGGTTCGGTACACTCTAAACTACTATTGCACTACTACTGTAGACAGTAGCTTGAATATTTTTGATGGTAGCGAACGGTTTTTGGAAATTTTTAAGGATTTTTTAAAGCATTTTTTTCTGTAATATCATCGTAAAATCATGATTAATTAAAAGCGGTCATGAACAGTGATCGCTCTTAATTAAATGATTAATTAATTAATTTAAAATCCACAACATTATAAAGAAAAAAAAAGAAAAAAAGTCTGCAGAACCTTTTTATTATATCAAAAATGATTTTAAAGGCACATGTGATATAAAAATGTGTTGACGCATCTCAGATTGTCAGTGATGGAAATACTACTCTCTACGATGATTTCATTGTAGTTTCTGGAATAAAGCGTAGATAAAACCATGCGAATTGATGATTAAAATTGATTTTGATTGTTAAATTAAAAATTATTTCCGCTCTTAATTATTTAATCAAGAGCGATCACTGTTCATGACCGCTTTTAATTAATCATGTTTTTACGATGATATTACAGAAAAAAATGCTTTAAAAAATCCTTAAAAATTTTCAAAAACCGTTCGCTATCATCAAAAATATTCAAGCTACTGTTTACAGTAGTAGTTCAATAGTAGTTTAGAGTGTACCGAACCTCACCAGGCATCTTACGCTTATTGTTAGTGCAATTCGCATCATTTCCAAATCCCTAATTAGGGTTTTTGTCAACCATGATAAAAAAAAATTCGAAAATTACAAAATACACTTTAGAAAAATCGGAGAATTTTTTTTTCAATCTGGTACTATGCATACAAAATTTCGAGCAACAGTTTACAGTAAATTGACCTCTGCTTCTTATTTTTTTCATTTTTTTTCGCTCAAAAAGCTAAAAAACGGGTAGAAGCAAAAGCCCAGACATTATGAATTTCACACCAACATTTTTTATATCTGACACTGTATTTTTCGGAATTTTTTCAGATTTTTCGATTACGGCCATCGAGGTGTTCAAAAAAAAAATTCAAAAATTCATGACGCGCTCAAATTTATTTTGAAAAATCGGAAAAAAATTGTAATTGCTTGATAGAGTGAGAGTAATGGTAGGAAAAATCTGGAACCAGATTTGAGGGGTCGAGGGTCAGACCCAGGTCGAATTGGTATGGAATGCCCCATATGTATTTATTGTTCCTTTAAAAAATTGTTCCTTTATTTAAAAAAAAATCATTTTAAATATTTTCATGTAGTTTTTTATTTTTCTACAACATGGTCCGCCGAAAACCGCCTCAATCGGCGCCCACTCTGGGTGATGTTGTATGCATCTGAAGAAAAAAATATATATATTCTCAATCTGTATGAGTATTCTGAGCACTGGTAGCAGAATTAGTACTTAAAAAAATTTTGTTCCAAAATGGCGGCCTGTTAAACTTTCATTAACGATATTTCATACATTTTCGGGTATTCGACGAGTTATAAAATGTGGGCAAAATTATTGTTCGACTCAATTCTGCTACCAGTCCTCAGAAAGAGGCTACCGAAGGTATGTGCAAAATTTGAGCTCGATCGGTCAATTAGTTATCGAGATATCGTGGGCGTCGATTTGAAAAACATAGTTCTGAGATAAACGCGTTCAAAGCCCCTTCTCGGAACGAGCGGGCAGCTGCTTCCCGACCGCGCGGCTTGCTTATAATTTCTATTACTCTGCTAATTTTTGAAATATCAATAAACGGTTTTCACGAGCGTATTAAGAAAGGTCTAAAGAATAATAAAATGAAAAAAAAATTGATTTTGTCAAATTTCTAGACCAGACTACTGCCTTAAGGTAGTTCGGTCGAATTGAGGTTCACGTTTAAGACCCTGTTTTTTTAAATTTAATCGAAAGAGTTGACCTTGCTCTACATGTCGGCAAAATTTTAAGTTAATTTACCATGTAGTTTGGGTGTAATTAATAAATAACTTTACATTGCTCTTATAGGGCATAAGGCTCAGATGACACGCCAACTATCGAAATTTCAATATACACGAAAAATTAATCGTTTGAGGGCCAAAAAAAACCTTACCACTGTAATGGTTGATATCTATAACCCGAGCAGAAATCTAATCAGGCTGCCTGAGGATCCATCAGGGCCGGATCAGGGATCAATAAGGCGCCCTGATCAGGTACGCCTGATTTGAGCCGGACAGGGGCCTGAGCAGGGATCAATACGGCGCCCTGATCAGCCACGCCTGATTTGTGCCAGACGGGGGCCTGAGCAGGGATCAATAAGGCGCCCTGATCAGGCACGCCTGATTTGCGCCGGATCGAAGCCTTATCAGGTATCAATAAGGCGCCCTGATCAGGCACGCATGATTTGCGCCGGAAAGATTGGGACGGTCATCGCCAAAACCGGAACAAAAACTAAACGATCAAGTCAAGTAAAATAAAAACTTAAACTTAAAAAAAATGTTTTCATATGTTTCATATTTTTAATAACGTTAGTAAACTTGATAACGTGTAACTGCGATAATAATTTAATAAATGTTGATCTATTTTTAAACAAAAAATTAATCAAATGATTGAGCCAGATGACACGCATGTCTCAGGCTGGATGAGGCACCTGATCCGGGCCAGATAAGTTGCTTGATCCGAGCCAGATATAGTGCCTAATCCGAGCCTGGTAAGGTGCCTGATCCGGGCCTGATAAAGCGCCTGATCAGAGCCTGATAAGGTGCCTGATCCGGACCTGAATTTGCAAAAGCGTTACATCCCTGATCAGGGCCGGACTAAATTTGCCTGATCCGGCCCGGATTTGCTATTGTGGCAGCCTGATCCGGTCCGGATTTCACCCTGAACAAATTTCTGCTCGGGAAAAGATATTTAGCAACGATTTTAGTCGATTTACCACAGGGTTTTTTGTTATTTCAATAATTAATGCGAGTCCGCGGCCTCTGTCCTTGTCATACACCGGATCTCTCTCGCTAGCAGAAGTTACTAGGGAAATAAACATGGCGGCGCAGTCGCGCGCGCTTTGTTTGAATTTGGTCGAGTGTAACATTTCACGTAAGCAGAGAATATTCCATGAATATTGTCTAACACAAGCAAATGTAAAGCAAGTATGAAGTAAACAAGAAACAATTGGTTCATATATAATATATGTAACATATAAAATATATTATATACATATAATATATGTATAACAACATTCAAATGGAAGCAGAGTTTTATTTTTTTTCTGTAGCGGGAACATTCCAACCGTCTCAAGAGTCTTGATAGGACATAAATCTTGTAAAATAATTAGATACAGACTTAGATAAAAACTCTCAGGCTTTATGACACAAATATACAAATACACGTATTATGTTTTTATGTTTCTTCTCGGACATCTTATGTTAAAAAAAAGGATGCAAAGCGGCCTGTTGAAGCACGCACTCGCTCCATTTTCTTTACAACAAAACTCGTGAATGCAATCTAGTACCTTATGCGTAAGGTTAGGTTAGTTCGCTCCCTAACGTGTAGAGAGGTAGTCAAGTTGAGTCTTTTTCGTTAGTCGACTTTTTCGGTAGTCAACTTTTTCGTCTATTCCGGGTATTAATTATTAACTTATCATTTACACGCCTAAAAGAAGCTTATAATATTTTGTTATGCAACAATTTAATTTATCATAGCTTTTATATGGTTAAATTGTACGTAAATAAATCTAAATTACGGATGAAATTTGACTTCGGCCAAACTCGACCGAATTACCTTAATAAATGCACGACGATAACTTTCTTTTTTTTCCAAGTAACATCCTTGTTAGTGAAAAAAAAGAAAAATAATTTACCTTTTTTTCATCGCGCTTTTATGTCATGAACCTATATAATATTCCTTTCTGGTATTCATGCGATATATCCTGTTTTATCTTTATTTATTTAATTCAAACCTGATATTTATTCATTTAATTTGTATATATTTAATATTTAAAAAGAATAGCATGAACATATAAAAAAAAAATCTGAAACAAATAGGGTCGTGGTAGAACGTGAGACAGGGAAAAAATCTATTTGATTTAAATAGATCCTATTTAAATTAAATATTTTTTTTGGCAGTGTACACGTGTTATGACCTTGTGGTCACTTTTTACACATTTCCAAGTGTGCAATTTCGGGATTCGCTGCATGCGTTTTGTATTACAAACATGCGTGTATTATTTCTATGCATATTTGGTGTGTTATTTGATTTTTTTTTAATACACTGCATGCGTGTTGGTTCAAGGCATCAAAACCCGTTTACTAAAGGCATAGGATATTCCATAAATCCAAAATAAAATGAAATACTCAACTCGGAATTCTACATAGATGGTTTTGCATTGTAATTCGTTATTCTCAAACGTCCTGAAATGATTTTTTTCGAATATTCACATTTCCAGCCGCCTGGCTTCCGTTTTCGCCTTTATCGAAGAAAAAATGTAAAAGATGGCGTATTTTCACTTTGCTGGTTGCCATCTTTGACGCGCGCTCAAAAAATATTTAGTCGAGCCATCACAAAACTGTCTGAAATGTTTATTTTAGTACGAAATCTTATCTTTCTAACGCCATCTAGCGTAATCCGATCGCACTTATACAACGCGAGATACAGATTACTAAAGCCATCTATTGCAAAATTAATGGATTTCTTTTTACTACACCTAATATTTAGTTATTAAACGATATTAAATAGATCTTGATATGAATAAATAAATATATTTAAAAGAAATCATTTCAATAATGGAATGCAATAGGAGAATTCTGATTTCACGAAAAATCTAGTTAATTCAAATGAAAAAAAAAAAAAATCAAATAGTCGCATCTAGTTAATACCAATAGAATTTTTCTGCCAGTGTGATTCCGTGTGTTCGACGAGTGAAAAATACTTCTAAGCACCCTCACGTAGCCCTCGAACTGTGGTTCTTAAATCGCGTTTGCATCTCTCGCTCTACTTGATACGAAGAGACGCGCGCGTCTTTAAAACTCGATGGCGAACAACCCGTGTATTGCAAGAGCTTTCTCGGCGCACTCGGATCGTATTTTGTCGTCGGATCGAAGATTCCTTGCGATTCCTTACGCAACCCCGTTGTATTTATTCTTGCGTTTTTCGCGTCTTTCCCGATCGCCGCGCGTATTTGCTTGCTTCGTTTCTTTTTCCATCCTTCGACGTAACTTTATTTTTGGAATTTATTTTTTTTTCTTTTCGTGCAAATACTCCTGTGATTTCGATTTATTCAGTGGAAAATTATTCTTTTACCTCGAAGAAAAAAAAAAACATGTTTTGTGTTTCGCGATCGATTTTTTCTGGTTGCACCAGTTAACTCAGAAGTTACATATGTCTAGTCGTGAAATATTTTAGTATTTATGTACATACACACACACACATATATATATATGTACGAATGTGTACGTGTACTATATACGGCGAGTCTCGCGAGACAGCGGTGCGCCGTTTCAACAGGGATTTCACGCGTCGAGTCGCATTACCGGATCCTGCTTCGAATTTAGATGGATTACGAGATGTTGAGTCAGGACCGCCCAACGACGATGTGATCTTTTTTTTTTTATTTTTATTCTGTAACCCCCATTGCAGCAGAGTTCATACGAGTGCACGCGAGAGTGCTAGTATACAGGGTGTACCCATTTTAAGGGGAATATTACGAGTTTGCACATATTTTACACTGCAAATCCATATCCCGACTAGAAATTGACGTTGGGTTTGGGTACAGTTTATTTCTGGGTCAACCCAATTCCTTGTTGGGTCATTATCAGGCTTCCCTATCAGGTTCTTATAGGGTGTGTAACGATCTTCTAGGGTTTTCTTTGGGTTCTGTCAGGTTTTGCCTCGGGTAACCCTAATTTGTTGTTGGGTTCTTATCGGGCTACCCTAACCGGTTCTACCATTAACCCACTGAAATCAGTAGCGTTGCATGGATTTGGGTTGGGAATTTTTTAGAACGTTATAAAAATTTGTTGCATGTAAAGTCGTGTTCACGCACTTTATAAGATTTTCTCTGATGCCGAAAATATACAAATTCACCACTTCCGTCGACGCCGAGTTGTTCGATGACGCGGTTCGTTTTATTCGTACCTAGGAATGTTTTTACACTCTTCGGTAAATTCGGATAGTCCGGTTTTCTTAAAATACTGAGTAACAGTTGTAAGCGCGAGTGGGGGATTGCTGGGGTTCGCAGAGCCCATTTTTTGATATTTTCGAGTGTGTCGAATTCTCCATTTTCACTCGCTGCTTCTTAATCGTTATCATCTTCATGATGCCAAACATTATCATCGTCGAAAAAGTTATCTTCATCACTGTTTCCCACTACTACACGATTAAATTCCTCTCTTGGCTGTTCTTCGGTTCGTTCATTGTCACTGTGCCTAACCTCAAAATCACTGTCACTGTGCCTAACCTCAAAATCATTGTCACTGTGCCTAGCCCTAAAATCTTCCGGTTTTTCATCATTCGACTGTTCTTCAGTCTCCCAATTAGACGTTTCAATTGATAAGCGATTGTTTTTTGCTGATAAACCGCGAAGGGCACGACGTTTTCTTACTCGTAATCGAGTTAATTCTTTGCTTTGCCTGGCTCTCAACATTTTATGCGTACACCGATTCTCTCTCTTCCTCTATATATATGCCGTTTCAAGTTTTCATCCTCCAATCCACAGATAGGTAAGATAAAATTTTAAGGTATTGTTTACTTTTAAAACAAAATACCGCACAACAAATTAAAATGAACAATTAAGTTCCGAATAAAAATGAAAAAAATTCTGAATAAAAAAATAAGAAAAGTTCTACAATGAAAAAAAAAATCTCATAAGATCCACTTATTATTGCAGTATCTATCAAAAATGTATTTGTATATCTATTTATTATTGCGAAGTATGAGGTTTATATGTTCACCTATGACTGATGTGGTTACCCCTAAATAAACATTGTTGGGACCTTACATCATTACCTTATCCAAACCCCAGATGGGATAACCCTGTTAAAACGTTATAAGGACGTTATCGGTACTTCCCATCGCAGGGTTGTCCCAATACTATCTTTATCAGAACCTTGAGAGGCATTCCCTATTTAGGGTTCACCTGAAAAGGTCCTTATGCCGTATAGGGTTGTCCCTATGAAAATTTCTAGTCGGGATGTGTTATTTGTTACACGTAAGGTGTGACATTTTAGGAATTAAGGACTTATATACGCGATTTCGCCGATTTGCTAAGGTACTTTTCTAGACGCGGTTAAAAAAAAATAACGCATATATTGACAACATTTTTTTTACAGATCATTTATGCACATGGTTAAGTATGTGTAAAAAAAATAAATTAGAAATATTAACAAATGGCGGAGATATAACATAATAAAGCAATGTATTTTTTTTGCGCGCGCGTTGATGGTGAAAGTTCTCGGCATCGATGTGGGTGTCTGAAAAAAAAATGACCATATTTATAATTGCAGATTGAATGTATCTTCAGTGTGAACCAACAATATTATTTTTTTAAAATTATTATAATAAAAATTCGAAACCTAAAATTTTTTTACTCAATTTTCTGTCGGTATTTTATTTTTTATATTTTTTTTTGTCATTGAAATTTTTGTTTCTGTGGTTCACGCGATACGTGATGATACTAAGAATATATTGTAAAAATTTCAAAGCGATCTGAACCTTCGTTCAAGAGTTAGAACTTTCACAATGTTCAAAAAAGTGAATCGTGGAAAAACGGCTTTGAAGTTGGCGGTCGGGCGCGCCGCGCGATATCTATTTTACGCTCTAAATGCTGTAACTTTAACAATTTTTGGAATTTTTCAATTCTGTAAAGCTTAAAATATTCCTTACCGTTCAGGCTAATGGAATCAAAAATAAAAAAATAAAAAAACATTTTGAAAATTTTCGCGTACATAAGGCCTTAAGGGGCCAGTCCACTTTGAAAATTTCAAAAAATCAATTTTTTTTACTGTTTTCGAAAGTACATACATTCAGAAATATTGTGTCAATATTGCCGATTGAGTTTATACTATGAAAAATTCTTACCTAAGTAAGAGTTTTTCATAGTATAAACTTCAAACGCGTTTGTCTCGAAACAACGTTTTCAAAACCTAGCTCCATCGTATCTCTAAAACTAATAAACCGATTCTCTTGAAATTTGAACCACATATTGTAAACATGATTCGCAACAAGATGACCGTCGATGGTTTTAAAATTTTGATTTTTACTCTTTTTTTTGCGAAAAACTGAGAAAAAACGCGTTTTTTTTACTTTTTTTCGTTTTTCATCTGCCATTTTTTTTATTTTTTGATAAAACTTTATATCCGAGGGTCATTTTGTAGCTGATGTCGTACAGAATCTAATGGACTTTGATTTTTTTGTTTCAGACAAGCCGTTGCCGAGTTGTGATGGAGCTACCTAGCCCACCTATTTTTGAGGCGTTACGTTAAACTATAGTTTTTGTACTTAAAAATGAATAAAAATGAATTAAACATTTTTTTAAATGTATTTCAAGACTTTATTTATCAAGCCCAACAACTTTTATATTCATATCTTTTATAAAATCCTCAAAAAAAAATCGCGAAAATAGCCTTTTTTTCGTGGCTCCAAAGTGGACTGGCCCCTTAACACGTGTTGACATACACATCTTAAAACAACGCCCTTTTGTGTGTTATAGAGAATTCAAACACATTTTATGCAGATTTTAAAAGACTTGAACCGTATGAAATTTTAACACGTTATTGTTGGCTTATTTAAGACATGCAAAACGTGTAAATGCAGACATTTACAGGTTTAGATATAATTGACCCTTTTATCGCTAAACATATGCAACAATTAATGAAAAAAAAAACGTTTAAACTTTGAAAAGTCAATAAAAACAAAGACAAATGATCCTTTAATTTATTTTCAACAAAAACGTAAATTATGACATTGCAGAACATAATGAAAGAAAAATCGGAGGAGTTTGGTCTTTTGTGGGGTTATCAAGGATACTCTGAAGTTAAAATAAAATGAAAATGATCCTTAGTCTATCCGTTATTTGCAGAGTTATGGCAAGTTAAGGCCTCATACACGCGAAAAATTTCAAAATTTTTCATTTTTTTTTAATTTTTGATTCCATTAGCCTGAACGGTTAGGAATATTTTAAGCTTTACAGAATTGAAAAATTCCAGAATGTTATTAAATAAGGTAAGATTGCATTTATAATAGATACCGCGCGGCGCGCCCGACCGCCAACTTCAAAGCCGTTTTTCCACGATTCACTTTTTTGAACCTTGTGAAAGTTCTAACTCTTGAACGAAGGTTCAGATCGCTTTGAAATTTTTACAACATATTCTTAGTGTCATCACCGATCGTGTGAACCACAGAAATAAAAATTTCAATGACACAAAAAAATAAAAATAAAATACCGATAGAAAATCGAGTAAAAAAATTTTACGTTTCGAATTTTTATTATAATAATTAAGAAAAAATAATATTGTTGGTTCACACTGAAGATAAATTCATTATGCAATGATAAATATGTTCATTTTTTTTTTCAGACACCCACATCGATGCCGAGAACTTTCACCATCAACGCGCGCGCAAAAAAAATACATTGCTTTATTATGTTATATCTCCGCCGTTTGTTAATATTTCTGATTTTTTTTTTACATATACTTAACCATGTTCATAAATGATCTGTAAAAAAAATGTTGTCAATATATGCGTCATTTTTTTTAACCGCGTCTAGAAAAGTACCTTCGAAAATCGGCGAAATCGCGTATATAAGGCCTTAAAATGTCAAAAAAATTTTCCGCCTCCTTGTATTCAATTCTTAATATTTTGATTATGTTGCGAGAGTCGTAGCAGAGTTTTCGCATGACTTTTGCTAAGTCGCTCGTGAATGAGAGGCCAACTTTAATAGTTAATTGCTCAACAATGATGTATACGAATTACTTGAAAGTTTGCACGGAGTCGTGACACCTGTTCGCTAATATTCTCAGTAAATTTCAGCATTACGCGATGGCTGAGAAACCTCCTTAAGACAGATTTACGCTTTCGAGAGTAAGTCGTTCGATGGGCAATATTCACTTTTTCGTTAGATGGCAATATTCATTAAGACGTTCGATGGCAATATTCATTTTTTCTCGTAAATGCGCGGACGAGTATTCAAGCATTTTTTAAATTATTTTACATTGCACTATAAATTTTTCGTTTCCTCAAAAAAAAATAACGGGTTTGGCAATGAATCTTCGAAAAAAAATACATACTAACAACAAAAGCGGATCCAACGAGACACAAGAGCACGGAAGCAATTCGGAGTGTATGCACATACGCGCACATACACCGATATGTGTTTATGTTCAAGAGAATCACTTCCTCCAATACTCATTTACCCAAACAAACCAAAACAAACCCAAACAAACCCAAACACACCCAAACAAACCCAAACAAACTCATTTAGACTGTCCCAGAAGAGAATGATATTTCGCAAAGGGCGGATATACCATAGAACGTCCAACATGAAGATGCAGAAGGAGGGGGCCGTCGCTATCATAGCGCCCGAGGCTTCTGGAGCTGACATCTCAATTATCTCGACAACGAAAGCTCGTGCATTCACGCCCAGTGATAGAAATCCGTCGCCCGTTTCGTCTACACGCGTGTGCTGTGACTTCCACTCCTCAAGTTCTGTTCGTAATCATTTATATATAGCGGATGGGTGTGAATGTACTCTCCAAATGGCCCGACAACCCCCGAGTGTATTGTCCTCAGGCTGTTGAACGCCTCACCACGAGAGATTCATTGATCATTATATACGTTTGACTCCTGTCAAGCAACCCCTAAGATTTCCTGGGATCCCTGCGTATTATCATCCATAAATTGGGCGCACGTTTTTTTTTTTACTTTTTTAAAAGTTTTACTTGCATCGCCTTTTTTCGGCTTTTTACAAGGGTCCACTGTTATACATCACTCCACTGTTAAACATTGCACCACTGTTATACATCGCTCTATTGCTATACATCGCTCTTTTTTACACTGTATCTTTTATTCCACAATACTCCCCCTCCCCCCACCTTGCGGCCGCAGCCGACTTCCCCCTCTGTATTGTATTCACCATGACATGTCTGTCATGGGCATAGGGAAACTGCGGAAAACCTATTAGTCCAGTCAATTTAGATCAATTTTCGGCGAAAAAAACATTAATCGGTAAAGATCTAAATTTTGATATACATCTTTATTACGGCTTTCCGTTGAACATACTAAAAGTCCCCGTCAAAATCTGTTGCACTCGAGCCACCTTCTTGGAAAAAAAGTACACTTCTTCAGTTTTTTGCCTATATCGTGGCAACTTTTGATGATACGAAAAAATAGTTCAGATAAAAATGATAGTTTATTAGATTTCCTTCAAAAAAGGTAGTATACATTTTTTTGTATCTCCAATACATTAGCTGTAATCCTACGTTGTATACAGAAGAAGGTCTTTTTGCAGCTTCATGACCTGTAAAAATCATGAATAAATTACAAATTATTAAATTCATTGGAAATTGTGATAGTATTTCTCAGATATATGAAAGTTCGTTTACTCTTACCAATTAAGGTAGGTACACGTAGGAGCTAAAAGTTTTGGGCGCAGCGTATAGTAAAATCCAATGCCTATATGATGTTCTTGGTTGTACATTTTTGACAGAGCTTGTACACTCTGCATGTCCTGCACAGTAACAGCTCATGCATGGATAGAGAGGGGCGCTGTAATCGTGCGTGACAAAAGACTGAAAGCTGTGACAGCCATGTGTCGAGGTGGTTGAGCCCGAGTTCCGTGTGGAATAAAATTAACGCTTCAAAAGTCGCTATCTTTGAAACTGAACGGTCAAAAATCGCCATTTTTTTAAAAATTAATCCCACAATAGTACTGCATACACGAGTGTTTTTATTTTAAAATCCTAAGATCCGTTTGGAACCCATAATGAAACATGTGAGCAAAGTCCTATCAGTTTATGAGGCATTCTTCATCAACTGGGCCACTTTTTTTTTTCAACCTCTCAATTTTTTTTCAAAATCTGCCAGTTTGAAATATTAGTCAAAAGGAACGTCTGTGATTTTAGTCAAAAGGAGATTAGTCAAAAGAAACGTCTGTGATGAAATATTAGTCAAAAGAAACGTCTGTGATTTTTTTTTAGATTTTTTTAGGCGTCCGTTCAGGATTTTCAATTTTTCATTACGAACACTGTATCCGAAAAAATATTCATCAAACAAAAAAGACACAAGAATAAAAACTTTTTTATTTTATCCGCTTTATCGAAAAAAATCAAAATCATAATTTTTCTGCATTAAGAACATTGAAATTTGGCAAAAAAATGAGAATAACATTTTTTTAAACCTAATAACACACTTTCAATTTCGGTACAAATTTTACAGGATGTCTGTCATTGGGTAAAGAGTCTGCGAAAAAATTTTCAGAATGGTACCTGCAATGGTTAGGATGAAAAAAAAATAAAAACCCTGCGAAATCTCTCAACCGCATATATGCGGTTATGAGATTTCGCAGGGTTTTTATTTTTTTTTCATCCTAATCCTTTTTCGTCCTAATGGTTAGGCTGAAAAAAAAATAAAAACCCTGCGAAATCTCATAACCGCATAATGCGGTTATGAGATTTCGCAGGGTTTTAATTTTTTTATTTTTTTTAAAATAAAAACCCTGCGAAATCTCATAACCGCATAATGCGGTTATGAGATTTCGCAGGGTTTTTATTTTTTTTCATCCTAACCATTGCAGGTACCATTCTGAAAATTTTTTCGCAGACTCTTTACCCAATGACAGACATCCTGTAAAATTTGTACCGAAATCGAAAGTGTGTTATTAGGTTTGAAAAAATGTTATTCTCATTTTTTTGCCAAATTTCAATGATCTCAATGCAGAAAAATTATGATTTTTATTTTTTTCGATAAAGCGGAAAAAATAAAAAAGTTTCTATTCTCGTTTTTTTTTTGGTTGATGAATATTTTTTCGGATACAGTGTTCGTAATGAAAAATTGAAAATCCTGAACGGACGCCTAAAAAAATCTAAAAAAAATCACAGACGTTCCTTTTGACTAATGTTTCAAACTGGCAGATTTTGAAAAAAATTGGAGAGTTTGAAAAAAAAAGTGGCCCAGTTGATGAAGAATGCCTCTTATGTGTTAGGTATAGGGATCGCGTACAAGAAGACCCATCTTCAATTGCAATTATGTCATAAACTAAATGGTAAATCGAATTGAAAATTTATGCATAAGTCTATGAAGGTCTTGTCTACAGCATACTTGAATTTCAGGAAATTCCTAAGATTTGAACAAAACTACAGAACTACCTTAAAGCCGTTGAATACCACTCGTACTAGGAATAGCATTTTCTGAAGTATAATGGTCTGGAGGAGGTGGCTCATCGAGGTTGATATCGTCGAAGTCGTCGTACTCAAGTTCGATGTGCGTGTTAGCCCGGCCTTTCGACATCCACACGATGAAGTACATCCCTTCTTACAATAGCATGAGAGTAATGAGAGCACGGAATCTGGAGCAGGAGCTTTCAGTGTTCGAATAGGTTCAAGGAAATCGTGGACTTTCTTTTAACCCCAGATTTTTCATATCCACGCCATTTCTGGACTTGCTGATAAACACAAAACGAGAGTTGCTGAGCGGCTGCAGCCGCAGGGGGTAATAACGCTAGATGTGGTTTAGTCTTGTGCGCAAATTTTCTGAAGGTGTGATAACTTATGTCGGTTTAAAGATCCCTCACTAGCAAGCGCAATATATACAGCTAAGAAAAAACGTTCTTCAGCGTGAGTAATTTAGTCGTGAGTGGCATTAACGTCGTTGAAAATTCTTACGATATCTTGAAAATCATTTTGTTGCTCCAACAATTTTAAAGATTTTCGTTTGCCGTTTTGGAAAAGACATGACGTGGTGTCACACCCAGTGAATGCATGTGCAAACAAAATATAATCCGGACTCCCTCTATGTGTTGCAGGAGACGCGAAGAGTACATTTTTCGCTCTGTTTTTCCCTTTCCTGGTCTCTCTCTCTCTCTCTCTCTCTCTCTCTCTCTCTCTCTCTGTAGATTCAAGGAATAAGTTTGATAAAAAATATTTCACCGATTTTAGAGTGTACAGAAACACAATAAGTAAATCGACAGCAAATATATAAATAAGTTTGCTATTCAACGTCGGATTACAGGTAAAGTATTGGAGATAAAAAAAATTGTATATTAAGGTTTTTTGAAGGAAATTTAATAGACTATATTTTTTATCTGAACTATTTTTCCATACTAGTAAAAGTTGCCGAGATATAGGCAAAACACGGAAAAAGTGTACCTTCTGTCCAAGATGACGGCTCGAGCGCAACAGGTTTTAACGGGGACTTTTAGTATTTTTAACGGGAAGTTGGAATAAACATGTATACCAAAATTCAGATCTTTACCGATTAATGTTTTTTTCCAATTTGACTGGACTATTTGCCGAGAAAATGTTAAAGAAAAACATTTCACGACGAAAGTAACGCGACTGGGCTTCAAACCCGCGACCTCCCGATCCGCTGGCCAGCAGGCTAACCACTAGGCCAATGCACCGGGTTAAATTGGACGCACTTTATTTATATATTATTTTTCACCCACCTCCCGACTACTTAGAGCTTTGAAATTTTGCAAACATGCATCTAAGAGGTGACAATGCATGATAAAACTTTTAAAAAATAAATAAAGAAATAACGACTTTCTGTGAGATTCGAAATGGAAAATCGATATTTCACCCACTTCCCGACTACTTAGAGCTCTGAACTTTTGCAAACATGCCTCTAAGAGATGACAATGGATGATTCAGCTTAAGAACATTAAAGACTAAAAAGTAAAAAATCATTTATATGTAGAATTTTTTTTTTAAACAAGCTTTTATTTAATGTACTAAAATGTAGAAAATATTTTTTTTACCAAGTCACCTATATGTGACTATAAATAAAAGCTTGGAGCGCTTAAAATTTCGACATATAATCTTTAAGGGGTTACGTGGGTTTCGAAGCTAAAAAAAGCATATGTTCTCGATTTAAAAAAAATATAATATATTAATTATTTTATTCAAAATGTTAAGCACAAAAAAGAGCAATATTTCAACAATATTTAAAAAAAAATTCATCCAAAAATTTGGCAAATTCAGGCGGTGGGACCTGGTTTCCGGAGACCCAGAAAAAAAGTGTCTTCGTGGTGGTCAGGATAACTCATGATAGCTTTATCTGAAATTAACAAACCAAATTTTTTCTGTTAGTAGATAAGTATAGCTTATGATTGAACGAAGGATTAAAAAAAAAATTGAAATTTGAATTTTTGGCAGAGTTTTATGCAAAATAGTTGAATTTTTCGTACATTTTACACTACGTATAGCCTTGTAAAATTAGTTGTAATAAAGAAAAAAAAACCTTCGTTCAATCACTAGTCAATGCTATTTTGAAGAAGTGTGCAAAATTTCAATAAAATCGGTGCATTAGTTTTTGAGAAGTCGTGTCCGACGACTTCAAAAATAGTGTTTTGAGAAAAATGCGTATACCTGCATCGCTCCCGGCCGGTCTTTCCCAACGGGGGAAATTTCCAAAGGCTCTCTCCCCTAGACTTTTACTCCGATTGACTTAAAACTTTGGGAGAATATTCTGGACATATTATACTATTAGATAATAAAATTTGAAAAAATAGATTTTTTGACATTTTCGAACTTCCGTAACCCCTTAATTTACATAAATCCGTTAACATATCAACTGTATTTAATTTACTGTAAAACAACCTTAGATTTCTTAAATCAAAATCCTGAAACTCAGTATAATCGTGTGATAATAATTACTATTTTGCCAAATTAAATACGCTTAATGAAACTGAATCGATAAAATTCATTAAACATTTAAAAAGTTGAGCGCCACATGCTTTTATTTATAGTGACATATAGGTGACATGGAAAAAAAAATTATTTTCTACTTTTTAGTACATTGAATAAAAGCTTAAAAAAAAAAAATGACACATGTAAAGTACATGTCGGTCTATCGTCCGGTCCATCATCTTTTTGTTTGCTTTATCATTGCTATTTTTCCGCGCCGCGAGAAGTAAACATTTTATTGTAAAAATCACAGTACTCTTTTTCAAACGCCGCCATTTCCTAAACTTTTCCCAAATTTTTTTATTAGAGGGCCGAACAATAACCACATTCGTACGGAATAGAATTTTTAATAAATCGTTCGTTTCACATGTCAAGGACGGCGGCAATCACAACGCCCAACGATAAAAAAAAATTCGCGACATGATCAGCGCAACATCAATAAATATCATGTAAAATTTCGAATAAAATGCATTGAAAAAATTGAAGATTCTGCCTCAAACATGTATAAATGTAACTGTGAAATACTAACACTGTATATTTAATCGTTTCTCTAAATTTAATTCCCAAAAAAACACCTTAAAATAGGTGTTCACACTAGAATACGGCCTTAAGTATATGCGTTCCCCTCTTGTCGCCTGCCCCGCAAAGACCCTGAACAACTTTCTTAAGTGCACTAATATTGAAAACGATGAAGTGGATTAAGGGGCCAGTCTACTTTGGAGCTATGAAAAAAGGCTATTATCGCGATTTTTTTTGAGGATTTTATAAAAGATATGAATATAAAAGTTGTTGGGCTTGATAAATAAAGTCTTGAAATACATTTAAAAAAAATGTAATTCATTTTTATTCATTTTTAAGTACAAAAACTATAGTTTAACGTAACGCCTCAAAAATAGGTGGGCTAGGTAGCTCCATCACAACTCGACAACGGCTTGTCTGAAACAAAAAAATCAAAGTCCATTAGATTCAGTATGACACCAGCTACAAAATGACCCTCGGATATAAAGTTTTATCAAAAAATAAAAAAATGGCAGATGAAAAACGAAAAAAGTAAAAAAAACGCGTTTTTGCGCAGTTTTTCGCAAAAAAGAGTAAAAATAAAAATTTTAAAACCATTGAGGGTCATCTTGTTGCGAATCATGTTTACAATATGTGGTTCAAATTTCAAGAGAATCGTTTTATTAGTTTTAGAGATACGATGGAGCTAGATTTTGAAAACGTTGTTTCGAGAAAAACGCGTTTGAAGTTTATACTATGAAATTTTTTTACCTAAACTCAATCGGCAATATTGACACAATATTGACACAATATTTCTGAATGTATGTACTTTCGAAAAAAGTAAAAAAAAATCGATTTTTTGAAATTTTCAAAGTGGACTGGCCCCTTAATCCATAATGTACGCAAGACCACTATTATCGGTAATGAACAGAGATGATTTAGTGTAAACAGCCGAAATGAAATTCATTTCCTACAATATTATCCTATGTATGGAGGATCTTTGTTTTTCAAAATAGTTGCCGAACTTGAAGTGGTTTCGCTTTTTGCTTTAGGGAAAAAAGCCTTACGTTATTTGTTCTACATAAACGTAAGTATTTTTCCTCGAAATTGTCCATAGGTCAGAGGATTTGTCATGCTCAATTTCTTTTTAAAAACAAATTAGGCTCGTGTTGTGGTTTTTAAGAAGTTCTCAATTAGGGTAATACGAGACCCCGTTGTCGTCTTAATTGTTCCATCTTCTGGGCTCACCCCGAAAACAAGCACGATCGTTGCACCCTCGTAGTCCATTAGGCAGCCAAGAAATGTCCACGTGCTCGGCTACCTGTTAAAATATATATGCATACGTCGAGTCTCGAAAGAAATTAAGGGCTTGGCCTCGGATTTGCACCATTTGCACGAGCAAACACTCTCACAAATGACAAAAATGTCGACCGAAACCCGAAAAAGGGGACCGTCCCAATTATTTTTCAATCCCCGATTGAAGAAAGAGGGCTTGCTCTGCAGTTGCCTTGTGGAGGAAATCCAACACCGCACTAACTTTTGTAGTGGCCATTAAAAATTAACGGAACGTGATCATTATCCCGATTTTTTACCTAATTTAAAATAGTTGCATCTCCGCGTGAAACAATTGTAGAATATTTTTGAAAAAGACTTTTTACACTGCCAAAAAATAGTACATTGTGTACCAAGGAGACAAGTGGGCCTTTTAGACGAGGCGTAAAAGCCCCTGTCTCCGCGGTGCAGACGATTATTTATACAGGGTGAGGCACATAAAGTTTTACAGATCAATAGCACTCAAACTATTGTTCATATCCAAAAATGTTTCAGACAAAAGTTTCAGTGTTCGAGAAGGCCGTCATACTGGACCACGTCAAGTATGAAGCTACGTCAAGGTCAACTCCACTTTTTTAAATGGGACCATGTATTTTTTTTCGATGACATTATTACCGCTTTTAAGACGAATTCAGCGACCTACAACACAAGGTCATTCTAGTCACGCAAAGTATGAAAATAGTCGAAAAATCGAAAAATATCGGAATAATCACTTTCAAAGGATCCACTAACCTTGGTTTGGGTCTACCTGGAGAAGATGCTCGAAGTGATGACCCTCGACTTGTAAGCACTTGTTTGATCGCTGTTTTCATTTCTTACGATACCAATGTTTCTTATCGGCAGCAAGTACGCATTTTCTGTTAACATATCAGTTAGTCACGCCCCGAGTAGAAATATTGTCAGGCTGGCTTGATATTTGATCCGGGCCTGATCACGTTGTAGTACGGAGGCCTTACTTAAGGTATGCCTCAATATGCCTGATCCGGTCGGTGTCAGGTGATAGTCAGGCAACTGGATGTAGTGTTTCCTCCAGTTGCCTGATCCAGCTAGCTTCAGGCTATGGTCAATCAAGTGGACTTACGGCTTGCCTCAATTCGCCTGATCCAGCTAGCTTCAGGCGATGGTCAAGCAACTGGACTTACGGCTCACAAAACATGTGATAAAGTAGAGTAATAAGAAAAATTTGTGATAAACAAGATTCCTATTTAGTTTATAAAATAACGTATCAACGTTATTTGTAATTTGTGTGTTTTTCTATTTTGGGTTTGCGTGGTATTTTTTATTTCAGGAATAAATAGGACATCCACAGCAGAGGTTCATTCCATCATCCTGACTAGGCGATGATGTTTCAATTCAATTAATCCTTGAAAAATAAAGCCCTGATCAGGCTTAGATTTTTTGCACTGATCAGGTCTTTTTTTTTACGCTGATCAGGCTTTGATTTTCTATCCTGATCAGGCCTTTATTTTGCACTGTAATCAAGCCTTGATGTTCTATCCTGATCAGGCCTTGATCTTTTTCATCGATCAAGCCTTGATTTTTTACCCTGATCAGACCGAAGTCAGGGAAAGTGTCACAAAAATGATCAGGGCTTGATCAAAAATCCTGATCAAGGCATGAAAAAGAAATCAGGATGCCTGATCAGGCCTTTCTTGTAGCCGGAGCAGGATTTCTACTCGGGGCATTACTTTCTAATGTGAGTACATCGGATCGCGAAGAAGAACGATTTTCAAGAATCTTCTGATATGTTGATGGTGCTGGGGGAATGCCGTAAACATTACAGAAACGCCCAAGATTTGTATGCGGCTCGTTATCCGGATAGGCAACAAAAATCGCACATGGCTTTTAAGCGATTAGCTGACCGCTTCTGTCGCTTCGGTACAGTGAAACAAACACGAGTCAAACGTCGACCGATTGTTAATGAAAATAATGCGGCTGCTATCTTAGCTTGTGCTGCACTAAATCCACATGCGAGCAGCAGGCAAATGGAAAGAGAGAGTGGAATTAGTCAGCGATCTGTATTAAGAATCTTACATCAACACAAGTTCCATTCGTATCGTATGGATTTGTACGGCAATGATTTGCTAAATCGCGTCAATTTATGTAACTGGATTCGTAGAAAAATGCGCACAGATGTCTCATTTTTGAGCCATGTGCGCTTTTTTCTGACGAATCTAGCTTCACAAATACGGGAAATGTGAATAGGCATATCATGCATTATTGGGCAAATGAGAATCCTCGATGGATGAGAACTGTACCATTTCAACATCCGTGGTCCGTTAATTGTTGGTGCGGCATTGTCGGCGATCACGGCATTGGTCCATATTTTTTTGAAGGTCGCTTGACTGGGCAAGTTTACACAAACTTTCTGCAAAACGTACTGCCTCAATTACTGGAAGACGTGCCCTTGCATGTTCGCATGAACATGTGGCTGCAACACGACGGTGCACCACCCCATTATGCTCTGTGTTCAAGACAAGTGACGAATGAGATTTTTGGTGAAAAGTGGATAGGACGAGGTGGCCCTGTAGCTTGGCCACCTCGTTCGCCAGATCTAACATCACCAGATTACTTTTTATGGGGTTTTGTCAAAGAACGCGTAATGGCGGTCGCACCTACCACGCCTGACGACATGAAAGAAAGAATACGCCGAGCATGTACCGAAATTACACCACAAATGTTGGCTGAAGTTAGACGGGCTTTTCATCAGCGAATTAACAAGTGTTTACAAGTCAAGGGTTATCACTTCGAGCATCTTCTGTAGGTAGACCCAAACGAAGGTTAGTGGATCCTTTGAAAGTGATTATTTCGATATTTTTCGATTTTTCGACTATTTTCATACTTTGCGTGACTAGAATGACCTTGTGCTGTAGGTCGCTGAATTTGTCTTAAAATCGGTAATAATGTCATCGACAAAAAAATACATGGTTCCATTTTAAAAAGTGGAGTTGACCTTGACGTAGCTTCAGCGCCTCCACCGATAAAAAAATAGGGTGGTCCAGTATGCCGGCCTTCTCGAACACTGAAACTTTTGTCTGAAACATTTTTGGATATGATCAATAGTTTGAATGCTATTGCTCTGTAACACTTTATGTGCCTCACCCTGTATAACAAAACCATGTTTTCCGAGCTTTTGTATATTAAATACACATAGCTGCAAGCACGTGCAGAAGGTGTATTGCATACGGAAGCTGTATCGTGCGCGCTGTGCGGGGGTGGAGGGGACGGAGCCCCGCCGGAAGACACCAAACGTTATTTTGAAATGTATCAGCATATTTTAATACACGCTTTTATTAATAATTTATAACAAGACGTTCACCGCACACACGCACGAAAAAGCGAGGAAAACATGTGTCGACTTTGTCGCGGCTTCCGTAAGATCTGGTGGTGTTCGTTGCAGCCACTTATTGCTGCTATGTATCTTAACCCCTTCGTTGGCATTGGCGCAATAGTGCGTCAAATAATTCCGTGCCCTGTGTGGCATTGACGCAATAGTGCGTCAACCTTTGTTTCCCTATTTAACTTGCTGTGATTTGAAATCGGAGCCTCACACGGGGGGGTTTTGGGCTCGCTGAATCCGAATTTGAAGTCAAAATTTGGAAATTCAAAATGGCGGTGCCAATATGGCGGACAAAAATCAAAAACTTTACTCGATTTAAATGAAAATTAGTGCTCCGGGATTTTTGAGGTCGCTTATTACGAATCTGAACTTTAAATTTAACAATTCAAAATGGCGGCCCTAGAATGGCGGCCCTAGAATGGCGGCCCTAGAATGGCGGACCGAAATTGAATATTTTACAACCTATGAGTACCGAGTTTCATCTAAATCAATCTGTATTGTTTGTATTTTCATTCGCCATATTTGTTCGTCATTGTGAATTCCTGAATTTTGAGTTCAGATTCGTAATCAGCACCCTCAAAAACCCCAGAGTACAAGTTTTCAGGATAAAAAAATTTTCCTGCCATTTTGGGCACTTTTTGTCGAATTCTCTCTGCCAACGAGAGGGTTAATATCACTCATTATTTTTTTTTAATTTTTTTTAATAATACTTCATGTCGACGCGATATCGACGATGCTTCGTCGCGGTGTTACGTAAAAGTGAGGTTATGTTTGTTCCCGTAAATAACGCCTCAATGTACGTCATTCCTCGACCTAATTATTGATGGCAGCACCTAACGATTGACAGCTGTTCCACAGCGACGTTTCACAATTTGTAAATCCTAGGACGTAAAATACCTCTTTTACCTACCGCTTACATGCAGGAAAAAGCGAGAAATACATGGTTGTGGTATATAAAATTACTTTTTACTTTTTAGTACATTAAATAAAAGCTTGTTTTTTTGAAAATATTTTTTTTACATATAAACTTTTCACACTATTTCGTGCGTAAAACTGACATTCAACGATGAGCGTAGGCTGTCAAAATATTTCCTTATGTTAAAAAGGGTTTTTTTTTTAATTGTAAATTTTATAGGAACGCTGTAGACGATCGATTTAAAACTTGGAAGGTGCATTCAGTATATGAAGAAATCTACAGATATTACACAAAATGCAACTATTTCATGGCATTGAAAATGTAATCAGACTTTTCGGGTGATAAAAAAAGTACATGCAAATAATATGGGTTGCTCTCTCTCTCTCTCTCTCTCTCTCTCTCTCTCTCTCTCACTCTCCAACGCTCTCACTCTCTCACTCACATGCTCACATTCTCACATTCTCACTAATCATCCATCCATCCATCCATCCATCCAAACAAAACCAAACCAACCCCCAACAAACCCAAACAAACCGAAACAAACCCTCCGAACCCAAACAAATCCAAACAAACCTCAACAAACCCAAACAAACCCAACAAACCTCAACAAACCTCAACAAACCCAAACAAACCCAAACAAACCTCAAAAAACCCAAATAAACCGAAACAAACCCAAGCAAACCGAAACAAACCCAAACAAACCCAACCAAACCTCAACAAATCCAAACAAACCTCAAAAAACCTCAACAAACCCAAACAAACCTCAACAAACCCCAACAAACCTCAACAAACCTCAACAAACCCCAACAAACCTCAACAAACCCAAACAAACCTAACAAACCTCAACAAACCTCAACAAACCCAAACAAACCCAAACAAACCTCAAAAAACCCAAATAAACCGAAACAAACCCAAGCAAACCGAAACAAACCTCAACAAACCCAACCAAACCGCAACAAATCCAAACAAACCTCAAAAAACCTCAACAAACCCAAACAAACCTCAACAAACCCCAACAAACCTCAACAAACCCAAACAAACCGAAACAAACTCAAACAAACCGAAATAGACCTCAATAAACCCCAAGAAACCTCAACAAATCCAAACAAACCCAAACCCACCAACATTGTAATGTACACATCAAAATTGAAACTTACAACGTATAACCACAAATGACTACTCCACATGTAATGCAGCATTTTATAACAAATCACACGCATTTAGCGTGTCACAGGTCCGCCCACCGTGCTACAACACAACCGCAGCAGAGTGAGGGGTAGCGTTAGTTTCGTGTGACATCTCGCTAAATCAGACCCCCGATATACATCGATAAAAGCATTGTCAATGCTAAAAAATTTACTGTCTAAATTTGAATCGACAATTATTCGCTTCCCACGGGTAACTCCCACACAAATTGTGAGCTGCGGCCGTGTGTCCCTGTATTTGTTCTATGAGCCACGTAATTTAACGTGTTATTCCGTTATTCGTAACTCATCACTTTCAACATCCTTGTCGCGCAAATGCATTTTTCAACTGAATTTATAAAAATCCATACTGGGTAAAAAAAACGGCAGGATTTTAACTATTCGTGAAATATCACGGAACTTGACCGTTTATCACGGACAATATCTGATTTCGAAGTTAGCAAATTTTAGTCTCATCGCTTATCGCAAAGATGTCAAATATTGCTGGTGGAACCATTTTTTGTATTATGAGTTAACGTTATTATTTTCATGCAGAAATATCAGACAGCAGAAATTCCATTATTCACGCGAAGGAAAAAAATGCTTTGTTAATCTTTGGTTTTCGAAATACAATCATGAATAGATACATATTTTACAAAGGTTTGACGTCCAGACTGTTTGAGTAATCATAATCTGGCAGTGTTGTAAACAAAGATAGATGTTTGGAAAAGCGCGCATTTTCTTGAAATTCAATCGTTCTACATGTGGCGACATTTACCATTGCACGATTACTCATTAGTATAAAGTTTTGTTTATATAAATATTACTTACATAATAATGTTAAACCAAAACATTAATTAACGCTTCTTTTATTTATCTTTTGATCATTAAATCTTATTCGTTTTGCCCTTCTAGGATTAAATCAACCGTGAAATCAGATAAAACTTAGCTCAATGCTTAATTAGCGCACATAGTAAGCGGAAAGATCTTTTCCGAAGTTAAAAATACTGGCGGTCCTCGGTATAGCAACAGATTTGGGTGTCGGTAATATTTTCATAAAGGTTCGTAATGTGAATTTCCAGAGTTGATGGTTTCATGCCGTATTTATCTGCGGATTTTCAAATAGATAACGCTTTATCCAGGATTGCCTTTCTTGCAGATGCCATCGCCTTTTCACGTATCTATCCGATTCTGGTACTGTTTCTTTTTAAAATTTGCATCACGGTTCTGAAATAATAATGTTTTGGTGAAATGAACAATTATTAAGAAAAAAAAAAAAGGCATGGGGTAATATATAATTATCGATGAATTCCTCTTCGTTCTCTACATTCGATTTTTAAAATGCATCAATTGCACGAGCTAAATGTAGATTCGGCGTTTGAGATTTACAATGATATTAGATTTACAATGAAAAACTCAATGCACAAGTACGATATCTCTCTACATTTTATCATGTGTTATGAGGCAAACTCGTTCGCATTATTGTAGCAAGAGAACATCGAGATGGTTCAATCGTTTCACCGATGCATTGTTAAAGGATGCGAATCTTTTAGACACAGATGTAATTTTTGTTGGAGACAGTCCAATAAAGATTCAACTTGAAGGTTTCTCCTAAGATACACTGCCTAGCTTTGATAAAAAAATGGAAATCTAGGCAATTCAGCACAGTTTTTTTTAAATGGAAAATCATGAATTGTACTAGAGCTTTGCGCTTAATTTGATTTTTTTTCTCCAATTTGTCCAACAATACAATATTAATCCTTCTCAAGGCCGAGATTTAGACACGTAAAAAAAAGAAATAATAGCCAACGAGGGTCAGAGACTTTGAATTCTTTTTGCTTTTAAATACTTCTGTCTCCCCAATGCACTAATGGAAATTAAATCTCTTAGGACAAGACGCTTACGCGTTCACCCCGTCCCCCTTTCGCGGCCTCCCTTTCGTCAAGGGTTTTGGGTATCAGGCTGAGTCGCACGAGCCCTCGAGGTATCTGCTTATATTCCTGTGCTCCTGGGGGTGTTTAGTCACTATCTTCTCCACACCTGCAAATTCAGAGCTACCTAATTCACTTTGTTTGATTACATGAAACGCTCGATATCTACTAACTAAATACGAGTATCAATAGTATTAATATAATCAGAGGTTCGCAATGATGCATCCCTCGAACTGTTCAGAAGAAGATAAGCGGTAAGATCGCGGAACAACATTTGTAAAAGATATTATATTGTTGGACAAATTGGAGAAAAAAAATCAAATTGATATTAAAAGGTTGAGGAAAAATAAATCACCCGAGTGGGAAATACGACTCATCACCATTTAGCCCTGAGCTGGTAAAATTATATTACATGAAGTAAAAAGTTCTGAGCGTTTTTTCGCTTTATTTCGACGATGAAATTAACATGGTAAGGATTATCCGATTTGGATAAAATATGCGCCGTTTTGTTCCATAACTTTTGTCCATTTTTAAGGCAATTTCATGATTCCGCGATTGAAGAAGTCGTTAATCCTATTAGTAAAAAACTTGACCAGCTCATTTTCACAAGCCTCTCTTGAGGCCAGTTTTGTACCATTAAGAAAATTTTGCAAATGCTTGAAAAGGTGATAATCAGTTGGTGCCAGGTCTGGACTATACGGCGGGTGCGATAGAACCTCCCATCCAAGCTCTCGGAGCTTCTGGCGCGTCGTTAAAGATATGTGCGGCCTGGCGTTGTCTTGATAGAACACAATACCCTTCCTATTGGCCAATTCTGGCCGCTTCTGGTCGATCGCCTGCTTCAATTTGATCAGTTGTTGACAGTAGAGCTCCGAATTGAGTGTTTGGCCCGATGGGAGCAGCTGATAGTGGATTCCCTTCCAATCCCACAAAACACACAGCAAAACCTCCTTGGCCGTTAATTCGGGCTTGACGATCGTTTGGGGCGGCTCACTGCGATTGGACCACGATCTTTTTCGACTGTTGTTCTCATATGTGACCCATTTTTCATCGCCAGTCACCATCCGCTTAAAAAATGGGTCGATTTCGTTAGGTTTCAGCAAAGAATCGCCGGCATCAATTCGGTCCAAAAGGTTCTTTTGCGTCAATTTGTGTGGCACCCATACATAGAGCTTCTTTTTGAGACCAGCCTTATGCAAATGGTTCTAAACGATTTTCTGGCTAATCTTCAGTTCCTGGGCAATGGAATAAGATCTCACATGCCGGTCCGACTCGACGATTTCCATGATTTTATCGACATTTTTGACGATTGGCCTACCAGAGCGTGCCTCATCTTCGACGTCCATATTACCAGAACGGAATGGTTGGAACCACCGCTTTGCTGTTGCCTTCGATACTGTATTGGGTCCATAAACAGCACAAATTTTTTTGGCCGCCTGCTCCGCCTTTTCACCTTGGTCGTAGTGGTACTGAAGAATGTATCGAATTTTCTCTCTTTTTACCTCCATTTTGAAACGCTGTAACAGACAACTGGCTTCACCAAACACAAAACTGTCAAAGAACTTTTTTGAAGCGTAATGTCACCTTTAAATCGCCATATAGTATGACCCGATGCGATGTATATATCGTGAGATATGGCTCACTAAAGACATCCCGAGCAGAAATCTAATCAGGCTGCCTGAGGATCCATCAGGGCCGGATCAGGGATCAATAAGGCGCCCTGATCAGGCACGCATGATTTGCGCCGGACAGGGGCCTGAGCAGGGATCAATGAGGCGCCCTGATCAGGCAGGCCTGATTTGTGCCAGACAGGGGCCTGAGCAGGGATCAATAAGGCGCCCTGATCAGGCACGCCGGATTTGCGCCGGATAGAAGCCTTATCAGGTATCAATAAGGCGCCCTGATCAGGCACGCATGACTTGCGCCGGACAGGGGCCTGAGCAGGGATCAATAAGGCGCCCTGATCAGGCACGCCTGATTTCCGCCAGACAGGGGCCTGAGCAGGGATCAATAAGGCGCCCTGATCAGGCACGCCTGATTTGCGCCGGATAGAAGCCTTATCAGGTATCAATAAGGCGCCCTGATCAGGCACGCATGATTTTCGCCGGACAGATTGGGCCGGAAAGATTGGGACGGTCATCGCCAAAACCGGAACAAAAACTAAACGATCAAGTCAAGTAAAATAAAAACTTAAACTTAAAAAAAATGTTTTCATATGTTTCATATTTTTAATAACGTTAGTAAACTTGATAACGTGTAACTGCGATAATAATTTAATAAATGTTGATCTATTTTTAAACAAAAAATTAATCAAATGATTGAGCCAGATGACACGCATGTCTCAGGCAGGATGAGGCACCTGATCCGGGCCAGATAAGTTGCTTGATCCGAGCCAGATATAGTACCTAATCCGAGCCTGGTAAGGTGCCTGATCCGGGCCTGATAAAGCGCCTGATCAGAGCCTGATAAGGTGCCTGATCCGGACCTGAATTTGCAAAAGCGTTACATCCCTGATCAGGGCCGGACTAAATTTGCCTGATCCGGTCCGGATTTGCTATTGTGGCAGCCTGATCCGGTCCGGATTTCACCCTGAACAAATTTCTGCTCGGGATCTAGCGGAAAACGCTCAGAACTTTTTACTTCACCCAATATTTCAAATAGTCATTTTAGCTAGTATCTGTCCAGCCTGGTAACGCTTTCATCGTCTAGTGACGACGTACAGTGACTGGGTACAGCAAATTAGGTGGCGACTAGATAATAAAAAAATATCTCGCAGTTGTATCATATTTCTTCTCTAGATAATGTGCAAACATTTTTTGCATATTACTTATTATACATTATAGCGCAATGTCACGATTTTCTTCCTTATAAGCCAATTTTGTTTATGACATTTGCGTTGCAAATCTATTAATTTATTAATTTGAAATTATAACAGAAAAACGTTTTGTGTGAGGTGGTTTCGATCTCAGTAGGTCTGGGTGATAAATCCACGACTCTGTTCACTGAGCCAGTTCTACTTGGTTAATTTATTAATTTCGCATAATTTCCAGAACCAAAAAGTTGCATTATAAAAAATGGGTGAATTAACAAATTCGGATAACATTATCGCATTGACTACTTTTTTTTTGTATTGAGAGGTATATTCGCATAGAATTCCATAACCGCAAATTATATTTGTCCATACATTTATTCTGGTTAGTGACGAATTAATGAGCACGATGTTACTGCAACGCATGCTATCAATTATATAAAATACTAATAACGACATAAACATTATATAAAGTAATCACGATCGACTGGGTAGTGGTTAAGGAGTTACGACTACTCCCTCAGGGCCAACAAAGAGACTAAATTTATGTCACCCCACGGCTGTTCTGATTTATGTTAACTTATGTTGAATATTCGTATTGTCGATCCCAAACTGCCAAATTTGTGGCCAATATTTTATTTATTGCATATACAGGGTGGATCAATAACTATTAGCACCTTGGATATCTTCGAAACTATAAGGTTGACAGAAATATTTGCTGAAATGAAATTGCACAATACGAAAGGGGCCATCCGATAGCGATAATAGTTTTTTTTCCAAGTGGAGGTACTTCGGACATTTGAAGGCCAACTCCATTTTTTTAAATGGATCGGTATGTTTTTTTCTTCTGTATTATGAAAGAGGAGCTTAAAACGAGTTCAACGACCTATAACATAAGGTCATTGAAGGTCATAGAAAGTACAGAAAGGCGATAATACTTACAGTTTCGGTAGTAAATAAAACTACTACGTTTATAGTAAGATAAACGCCTTTCTGTACTTTCTATGACCTTCAATAACCTTATGTTATAGGTCGTTGAACTCGTTTTAAGCTCCTCTATCATGATACAGAAAAAAAACATACCGATCCAATTAAAAAAATGGAGTTGACCTTCAAATGTCCGAAGTACCTCCACCTGCAAAAAAAACTATTATCGCTATCGGGATGGCCGCTTTCGTACTGTGCGATTTCATTTTAGCAAATATTTCTGTGAACCTTATAGTTTCGAAGATATCCAAGGTGCTAATAGTTATTGATCCACCCTGTATACTAATCAAAACTGAAAAAATAGATCCTCAACGACTCTGGAGTCTTCACGACGGTTTTCTGGAGTCTTTTCAAGCAGTACCGAGATTCTGTAACCCGGTAGCGACCGTTTTCGTTATTGTTATCTAGCGACAGCCAATAAGAGGCTATCTTTCTTCTGATTGTACATGCGATTGGCTGTCGCCAGCCGGTGACAACGAAAACTGTCGCTACAGAGCTAGGTCATGTTCGCCAAACGAATCAGCTGTTACGCCTGACGTTGGCAAGTTTATGGCTACTATTTCGTCATTATGATGATATTCAACCGGAAGTTGAAACCGTTTTATAATGTAGTGCTTGAACTACAGGGTGAAGTTCGAATTTTCGATTTTTGACAATATCTGTTATGTCTAATTTATCAAATTTCAGTTTTCCAACGACCTTAGTTCGATACGTGAGTAGCAAAACCGTGATCATCGTACTTCCGGCCGACCGTCTCCATAAGACGACGTGCTTCACTGGCTTAAAGTGCTCGACTTTGAAATTATATTCCAAAAAAACTGAACGGTCAATATAGCCCAAATTTTTCCAAAGGATTTGGGATCTGTCAAATGGCGATATGACAACTGGTGGCGGAAAATCAAATTATACTTAGGGCAAGCCTTCTATAAAAATTATGCGAAGCCATACGATGAAAGTAATTTAATTTTTGTAAAAAAAAAAACATAAATATCGGTGAAAATGGAATTCGCGAAGTTTTCCAGGCGTAAAAACAATCGCAAGAACGTTAAATGTGCTGTGAAAGATTGCAAAAGCACTTCGACTAAAGAGTTGGAGGTGCGTTTCCACAATTTTCCTATTGCAGGGATACGCTTTCTGTACATGACAAATTATTTTGGGAAAGTGGAAAAAATAAATCAATTAGAGGCTTGGATGAAAGCCGTAAAAATTTTAAAAGTCAATTCAGGCACGAAGGTGTGCTGTCGAGGAATTTTTGAAATTGCAATGAAAAATTGAGAAATATCTAAGAATAACGAACAAAATTTCTCTGTCAAATAATGAAAGGTACCGAGAATGAGAGGTTAGACTTACCGATTGTAATACATTCAGGCCGTCTTCTAGTCTAGAGGGCCAAAATTTGGGGATTTTTCAACATGCGATTAAAAAAAAAATAACAAATATTTCCGTATCTATCTTTTTACCACATATTTATTCATCCTTTGACATTGTATAAAAAAATTGGCGGAAAAAAAATCCATAATTCTGGTAGATGCAGGCTGGTAAAGTGGGGGTGGAAAAAAAACGGCCTCTCCTGGTTGACATGATTCCAACCCTCCTGGTCATCTGAAAAAAAAAATAGATTCTTAATTAGTAAGGATGTCATTGTAGCCTCTACCTCAGGCAAAAAAAAAATAATTCGCAAAATGGCGGCTGTTTAAAACAAAAGGTCATTTTTTGCCGTTTTTTTTCACGACTGTTGATTTTTTAAAAATAATTAGTAACAAAATTTAGCGATAAATCTGGTAGGGGCGATAGAGGGGTGTATAGAGAAGGTCCACAAAAAATTTCAAGTAAATCGGTTCATTACAACTTGAGATATCATGTCAACCGTCTCGAAAAAAGTAGTTTCGAGAAAAACGCGTTTAAAGATTCGAGTACAGTTTCAGGCAGTCTAAGTCATATAATGGTACATATACTTACATTTCGTTAATCGGCGATTCCTGGCCCATAAAATACTCCTTCTTCTTCAAAATCGAAGTCTTTTGATGTTTTTTGATGATGAGAAGTTGAGAGTTCAGAGCGGTGAATCCGCTGTTCATCACGTCTGAGAGCGAACGCGTGACTTTCAGGACCGATCGTAATCCCCTGGACTTCCGTTAATATTTGGAATTTCCAAATTTCCTTTGGAGAGTATATTCTTGAAATACTAAACATTGAAAATATGCAAAAAAAATCGATTTTTTCAAAATTCTAGACCAGAAGACGGCCTTAACATCGCAATGATGTGCTTATATTTTTCTCCCAACCCAGCTTTGCAAGAGAAAATCATGTTTTTTAGGCTCCGCCCATATGGCAGATCCCAATAGATAGCCTTCTCAAAATCTCCGTATTGTGTTACCGTGTTCTGTCGTAGAGACGATAGAAAGTAAACGGTTTGTCGAATTAAAAAATGCCTACAGCGTCCATCGCTCCGAACTGTTGGAATAGTTTTAAGGACGATAGTGGAAAGTACTCAGTGTTCAAAGTTCTGCATAGCGCATATATAATAAATCGATCAAAGAGAAAAAAATTATCTCTGTTCGCGCTCTGTTCACGTGCGGGGCAGGCACTCTACTAGTACGCAATGTATCATTACTAAAATATTTATATTTTACTGTCTCAAACCTCGAGTACCTCCGCTTCATGTTTACAGATGCTATTAATTAAGATGCTGGGGGCATTTTTTAAATCACAAATCATTGCCATCCTCATCATAGGATCAGTAGTACAAATAATGAATCATTTTCCATTCTAATGGCTCTTAAAAACTTTGTTTATTCCGAGAAATCTGCACCATTACATAGCTGTTCGGGCTTGCTTTTAACTGGCTCACCCCAAGGTAGCAGTGCTTTACGTGGCAGAAGCGAGAACCACCGCTTTGCCTCATTATCTGAGACCCTCCCCACTCTACAAGTTTCCTGACCTATATGTAAGACCGTGTTTGTGACTATCATTGGATAGCCAGGTACGACTTAGTCATTAGGTGGTATTTTTATTACAAGGCACGGCATGCCGTGCGGAAATTGAGTTTGGGCTTTGATCCGTAAATTTATTAAGGCCCTAGTCTGGAAGCCTCACATGGGCCATCAGTGGCCGGTCACACTTTGCCACCCAGGGCCATTGAAAGCAAATGAATCAGGACCTTTAAAATTGCCTCAAGGGTGCCTCACAAAAATGATTGCAGCCATACGCGTACGTACGTGTGTGTGCACTGTGAAAAAGAAATGTGTTATTTCAATACATTTGAGGCTTAGAATTCTGTCGCATATTTTGACACGTTTGATCCCACGTCCCAATGAACAAACTGCATGCGTGTTAGTTCAAGGCATCACAGCTCGTCTACTAAACGCATAGCTTAATTATCATATTTAATCGATCTCGATAATTATTATGCCACAAATTCTTTAGTCAAGTCTATTATACTGATTTACCTCTATAATAGCAAAGTCTAGTAGTATTGAGGAAATTGCTACTAGGGAATCTACACCTACACCCCTTAAAGGCCCTTACTTGGTCCCCGTACTTAGACCATAGTTTTAGTCAACCTACTTACCCTACCATTCCCTAATAGGGGACAGGTTTTGTTGTTATACGGAAAACCCTACTATGGTATCAACAAACAATCCCTTGAAGACTCCGATTTGTATTAGGGATGCCCTGCTATTTTTCCGCACGGGATCTCTAATCAAGTTCGACGAAACAGCGGCCACCCAAGGGGTGCAGCTGCAGTTAGTTAGTGTTGGCTCGGTTGTGGCGAGATACTGACGAGATTTTGTTCATTCGCAATGGTATCTGAAACTCAAGCTAGCTAGCCTGCCATGAATCATTCGCTAGATGATAGTACGTGTAATCACTTAAGGCGGGATCCTGAATTAGCCGGTTCGAAAAATCGATATTTTGAGGAATTTTTTTCGGGTAAAAAAAAAAGCAAGTTTAGCGAAATTTTCAGATTATTTTATTACATGTCTGAACATAAGAAAACAATTTTTTTTAAAGAAAAATATCAACAGGCAACCGATTTTTATGCACATTCGTGCCACTGCTGTTTCCATGCGGCGTGACAAATGGAGCTCGTAATTTTCATCTGAAACAAAAAAACCAAAAACCATTTTAATTGTGACATATTTTTCTTCTATATGAACTAAAAAAAACGAATTTTTTTTTGAAATTTGAATGTTTTTTCGGGTTTGAAGTAGAAAATGTGCTTTTTGTGAAAAAAAAATTATTTCAACTTGCTAAAAAAATTGTTAAGAATTTTTTTTTCGACAATGTTTTTAGTTCAAATAGAAAAGAAAACGATACTGAAGCGAAAAAGCTTTGGTTTATTTCGATTGGACTTCTAGTTTTTTTGTAATCAGATACGCGAAATTAGAAAAATCGTAAAAACGAAAACTCGAGAAAACGGGCGCCCTAACTGCCCGAGCGCCCGTATACCTGCTCAACACTCCACTACGTTCAGTGCTGTATCTTTGGAAATATTTCGAATTGGGCTATAAAACTTTGTCTAGACATTCTTAGCTACATCAGGAATAGATTTAAACAATAAAAAAAAAATCGATTTTTTGGACCTTCTAATTCAGGATCCGGCCTTAACCTCAGTTTGTTATTCGTAACCGTGGTTGGCTGGTTCAATACCGCCTAGTTACTACATGGCCTTTGTATTGTAATCCAGCGAAATCTATAGTGAAAATAGATTGAGGGACTCTCGTTGATTACGTGAGCTCCAAATAGGGGAAGGGAGGGGTCTGGCAAAGTCTCGCCAAATCCCATTTGGGGGGGGGGGGGGGGGGTCAGTGAAAATCTCACGTTATTTTGTAATTCAGAAAATATACTATAATAACATTTTGTAAGGTACGAGGTGCAAATATGGATACCTTAAGGCTTAAATCATTCTAGAAGGGAAAATATTTTAAGAAAACAAGAATAATAACACTTGTTTGTAATTGCGTTATTATATTTGGTAACAACCAGACTTATTAAGGTATTACTGGATGGACCGTCGGGCAAAACGTTAGTCCAAAATGGGCGAATCGTGCATTTACAAGTCTAGATCATGTCGTTCATGTCTAGCCTTACAATTAGCTAATTTAATGATAAATTAACACTAAGAAATGTTAATTTTCCACTTTTAATAATAATTGAAGTCAAATTCAAAGATATTGGTGTGTCCTTGACTGAGGTTTTGACAGTGACTGTACATCTGTTGCAACTGTCCGACAAAAAATTTCTGAATTTTAAAATTTAGTTTTTTCCAATGATTGCTATTTATTTTTTAAAGGCGATACTTCTCATTACTTTAGTTAATTTCTCGACAATTACTCAGTCGATTTATTTGACACTTAGCATAATCAATCGCTTGATCCTAAATTTTGATGTTATACTATATTCGTTTTGCAACCATTAACGTCTGTAGAAGCTGTTTTCCCATAAGCGACCGTGTTAAATTCATATGTTTATAACTACTAAATTATTTAGTGAAAAATGCTAAAATAATTCATGTATTATTCTATCAAGAACTATCATTCCTCAAATTTGCAAGAATTTTTGCGATTTTTTCATATCTATCCAGTAATACCTTAAGTATATACCTATATTGTTTGTAATAAACATTTTTTAAAACCTGTAAAATGTCGATATTTCCAGACTAGTCTGAAAATATAGACATGCACGTGTCCATTTTAACAGTATGAAGTAAATATAAACAAATATTCCTATTAATCTTCTTATTCTATTATTAGGCATTAATTAAGTTATTGCTTCATTATCTTCTTTATAAATTTTAATCAAATATTTGTTCTGTTCATCTTAAGGGGCCAGTCCATTATGGAGCCACGAAAAAAGGCTATTTTCGTGATTTTTTTTGAGGATTTTATAAAAGATATGAATATAAAAGTTGTTGGGCTTGATAAATAAAGTCTTGAAATACATTTAAAAAAAATGTTTAATTCATTTTTATTCATTTTTAAGTACAAAAACTATAGTTTAACGTAACGCCTCAAAAATAGGTGGGCTAGGTAGCTCCATCACAACTCGGCAACGGCTTGTCTGAAACAAAAAAATCAAAGTCCATTAGATTCAGTATGACACCAGCTACAAAATGACCCTCGGACATAAAGGTTTGTCAAAAAATAAAAAAATGGCAGATGAAAAACGAAAAAAGTAAAAAAAACGCGTTTTTTCGCAGTCTTTCGCAAAAAAAAGAGTAAAAATCATAATTTTAAAACCATCGAGGGTCATCTTGTTGCGAATCATGTTTACAATATGTGGTTCAAATTTCAAGAGAATCGGTTTATTAGTTTTAGAGATACGATGGAGCTAGATTTTGAAAACGTTGTTTCGAGAAAAACGCGTTTGAAGTTTATACTATGAAAAACTCTTACTTAAACTCAATCGGCAATATTGACACAATTTTGCCACAATATTTCTGAATGCATGTACTTTCGAAAACAGTAAAAAAAAATCGATTTTCTGAAATTTTCAAAGTGGACTGGCCCCTTAATATATTCTTTGGAGTCAAGTTGCCGATGGATCGAGTAGGGAAGGTGATGTTGGAGCACTATCCTACGCTATTTTTTTTAAACTAGTTAACACTAAATTAAAGTCGTTATGGTGTACCTTAAGCGTAGTATCATTTTTCTCCTCTTCTTTCACAAAAAAAAATGTATTTGATAGAACACTCGATCGGTAAGTCTTTATTAGTGGTATGAAGCAAAATACATGAACGTATGGAACAAATGTAATCATTTAAAAATTATGGGGAAAATCTTACATGCGGTGGAGGGGTGGTGTATCCACATCTCCGCCGAATCTCACCAGGGGGCGGGGGGAGGGTCCAAATTTAAGATAAAACACGTCACGTAATTGATGGACCTCCCCTTGGGCAGTGAATAGACAAGGTCTGGATAACAAAACTTTTCGAATATTACTACACGGAGAGAATTAAAAAGTAATTTTTGTCGTGAATTTCACGAAAGATAAGGTAACAAACAAAAAATACGTGTGTGATAAAATTCATTTCATAAATATCAGACTGGCATCGCTTTTAACTCCATTAAATAAAACATTAAATGTCGGCTGATTCACGAGGTTATAGGAGGAAAACAGGTATACACGGAGAGAATTAAATAGTAATTTTTGTCGTGAATTTCACGGTAAAAATTACCGTGATATATTTCAATGTGGTGACAAGTGAGAAAAGCATAATAATTCGTATGCGACAAGTTTTTTTTTAACTCACGTTACAGAAAATTTCAAATACGTAGCTAAAATTTTACTATACAAGAAGGGTAGCGCGCACGATAATTTTTACCGAGAGCACAATACATTTCCTCATAACACTCATTAAATTTTATAATAAATCTTAAAATAACTGCTATAAAGACGACACTTTTTTATAGACATTTTTGAAAGGCATAAAATAATAAAATGCACAGTAAAATTTCGCTGATATTATATATTTTTTAAATTTAAGTTTTGCGTATTTTGTTACACATGAAAATTTACTAGAAAATCTGGTAAAATGTTCTATCTGAAGAAGAAATTTTATTTTATTTTCGTGAAAATCTGTGTTTTACTCAGTAATAATAAGCGAATTTTCAGGGTTGTCATCTGGTTACCGTTACTGCACGGTAATTTTTAACATTTAATTCTCTCCGTGTAGCTCATATAGCGAGGCAGCTCAATGGGGTGAGCCAGTTATTAGCACGTAACTAAGACAAGCTAGCACAATTTCTACTCTGGTATATATAGCCGTTCAACGTTTTTTAAATTGATTTAAAGAGTTCTTGTTTGCCAGTGCATGCGGAAATGTGGAAAATATGGAATTAACTTTCCTATCTAGTTCCATTTTTCGATGAAAAGAAATTTATTTTTCTTGGAAGATAAAGGGCATATGCGGCGTTTTATTTGTGGCCGAATGAAGAAGACTTCTTGTCATTCTGTTTTGTGGAAATAAATTCCTTTCCCCGTTTCACCGAGCAATCCATAAGACTTTTGTATTCCCATTGATCGCGCATAATTATGTAGAAATAAACTCCCATGAAATACAAACTCGTTGCGTTATTATTCTAAAAGCCTCGAGTGCAGAACGTTTAAAACAAATAAGGTCACTCTTTTAGTACTGCCGTTTGATGTGTTTTTATTAATAATTAAATGAGGATGTTGCACAGTCTCCAGTCAAAAAAAGAAAGTAATACGATTATTTCCCGAGCACAAAGTGAGAATTGTTTTTACGAATGGAAAATCACAATTTCTTCGAGCGAGAAATTTTCCGCAGAATAATTTTTTCATCATGTGAATTGTAAAGTGATAAGGTAAACATTTTATTTGAAATAAAAAAATATAATTTCCAATAAATTTGTGTAATGCGTGAAGAATTATTTTCAACTTTAAAAAGAGATTGATTTTTTTTCATAATTGTTATTACGAAATGAGGCTAATATGTGTATGAAAAAAAACGAAATTTATTTACCGTGGATTGGGGACTTTGATCAATTTTGAAATGAAAATCAATATATCTCTTTAAATAATATCGTTAAAAAATTGATTAATATGGGAAGATCCATTTTTATTAGTCTTTTTATTTTCCAAATTACAATTTAAAATGTTTAAAAATAAATGAGAAAAAAAATATAATTAGTCGTGGTCAAAGTTATACTGACAGTAGGGTTACTTTGATACCGGCCTTTTTCTTAATGAGAATCGGAAGTTAAATAAAAGAAACAGAATGATCATTTTTCCCAAAGAAGAACAAAAAAAAAACGGTGTATGGGATCGAAAGTTACAACGATTTTTATTATTTTGGAGTTACTTTGATCGAACAAATATTACACCTTTACTTTTCAAAATCAACTTCATTGATAAACAACAGGTATTTTATAATAATTTATGCAGTAACACATTCATAAACTTCGAAACATTAAAAAAACTAGAAAAAAAAAACAAGTTGTAAGGTAGGTAACATACTTTTGTCTACCTAGGTAGTCTAGTCTTTTGTCTACCAGGGTAATCACAAAAAGAGATCAAATTGTTCATCAAGAACATTTCTTAATCTACAATTCTGCAACATTAACATCAAATGGGAATTCAACATAATCATTTTTATCGATAGGTTTCGGCAAGAATGATACTACATCAATGTTATCGATTTCAGATATATTTCCTTTAATTCTCTTGAATCTTCTTTTACTTCTAGCTAATTTGAAGCCTTCCACTAGTAAAGGGTCTAATTCCATTATTTGGCAAACGTTTTCTTGCCACGACTGAGAATACTGAGACTGCTCCGAGACTAGCAGTAAAGATGATACGTGGGGTGAAATTGATCAATGATCAATGTTACCCCGTCGAAGCGATCAAAGATACCCCAACAAAACAATTGCCGCCCATAAAATCTGTTTTTGAGGATATAACACACAACAAAGCATAATGGTGTAGTTTAATAAACATCTGACAAAGTGATTTTTACCAAAAACATGCAATTGCAACACTCAACTTGTTATTTTTGAAGTAATTCGAGGACAAAGAATAGTTTAAATATATTACTTACGTTTTTTATATTTTCACGGTCACTTAAACCCGTTCGTTCGTGCTGCGTTTGAGTGATGACATAAAGAGCCATTCAGGCTTGCCAACCTTAAAAAAAAAGAAACTTTCGATCGTCTTCACGAACTTCGTAATTGGAATTTAAAAATAAAACAAAGTTTTTTTTTTTTATCAAAGCAACCCCAATCCACGGTACTTGGACATTTTGAAGGGTTTCGAGTGAAATTTTTCGGTTTCTCGTTCAGTGGAAAGAAGAAATCCATCGTAGAGGAATTAAGATTCGTAGTGAATGAGGAATATTGTAAAATTCATTTTTCCATAGTTGTCATTACAAAATAATGCTAATATTGGTTGGATGCTAATATTTACATCCAGGTAAATGTTAATATTTACTTGGATGTTTCGAAGGGTTCCGAATATGTATTTTTTCGGTTTCTCCTTCGATGGAAATGGAAAAATCTGTCGTAGATGGATGAAGATTTGTAGTGAATCGAATGCAGCATTGCTTCTTTGCAATAGTCATTTCCGTCTCGGCTTCTGCGTATCTTCCTCGCTCTCTCTCTCTCTCTCTCTCTCTCTCTCTCTCTCTCTCTCTCTCTCTCTCTCTCTCTCTCTCTCTCTCTCTCTCTCTCTCTCTCTCTCTCTCTCTCTCTCTCTCTCTCTCTCTCTCTCTCTCTCTCTCTCTCTCTTCTCTCTCTCTCTCTCTCTCTCTCTCTCTCTCTCTCTCTTCCTCTTACTCTCCCATTCTCTACCTTTCTTAGTAGCAAAATATATCAAATCTCGGGGACGAAGAACGAAAAATAAGAGAAGAAAAATGCGAAAGAGGTCGAGGAAAAAGCTCAAGGAATGTCGTGTTTCAATCATATTTTATGCCATTGCGGACCATTGTATCGACGTATAGTTGCAGAATACAAACCGCTAGCTCGGGTACATCAAATATGTCATATGCACACACACACACACACACATACACGCACGCAAATATGATCTTTCAAAGAATTCATATATGCGGATCCGGAGCTGTTACGACGGGGTGTGAATTCGTAAACGGCGAGATCTTGGATTATTAAAAAACCGAAAAAGTGCAGCAATACCAATATCACTCCGAAAACCTTTCATTCCCATATCATAACGAAAGATAAGGTAACAAACAAAAAATACGTGTGTGATAAAATTCATTTCACAAATATCAAACTGGCATCGCTTTTAACTCCATTAAATAAAAAATTAAATGTCGGCTGATTCACGAGGTTATAGGAGGAAAACAGGTATACACGGAGAGAATTAAAAAGTAATTTTTGTCGTGAATTTCACGGTAAAAATTACCGTGATATATTTCAATGTGGTGACAAGTGAGAAAAGCATAATAATTCGTATGCGACAAGTTTTGTTTTAACTCACGTTACAGAAAATTTCAAATACGTAGCTAAAATTTTACTATACAAGAAGGGTAGCGCGCACGATAATTTTTACCGAGAGCACAATACATTTTCCTATAACACTCATTAAATTCTATAATAAATCTTAAAATAACTGTTATAAAGACGATACTTTTTATAGACATTTTTGAAAGGTATAAAATAATAAAATGCACAGTAAAATTTCGCTGATATTATATATTTTTTAAATTTAAGTTTTTCTTATTTTGTTACATATCAAAATTTATTAGAAAATCTGGTAAAATTTTCCATCTGAAGAAGAAATTTTTTTTTATTTTCGTGAAAATATGTGTTTTACTCAGTAATTATAAGCGAAGTTTCTGGGTTGTCATCTGGTTACCGTTACTCCACGGTAATTTTTAATATTTAATTCTCTCCGTGTGATTTGTGTAAAACGATAAAGCGCGTTAAGACGCTTATCAACGTTTCTGTCATGCCTGTCTGTCATTCTGTCATTTTGAAAAGGCACCATAATTAGAAATGCAAAAACTATTGCTTCCTCTCAAATTTGGCAGTAACTAGTTACTTCAGTATCGAATTCGATTAAAGATACTCGATACAAATGTATCGAGCAACAAGAATTCGATCAATACTTCACTATAAAAGTAGCGATCTCCAACAATCGCTCGATACTTTTGTATCGAATAACAAAAAATCCTTTAATAACTTTTGTATCGAGTAACGAAGAATCCTTTAATATTCGATACTTTTGAATCGGGTAACGAAAAATCCTTTAATACTCGATACATTTGTATCGAGTAACGAAAAGTTTTGCGATACTCGACACTTTTGTATCGAGTAACGAAAAGATCTTCGAGACTCGATACCTTCGTATCAAGTATCAAATAAATTTTCGGTACTCGTTAAGCAAGTAACGAGTAACAAAAAGCTTTTCTTAACTCGATACTTGTGCCATTTCAAAGTCTCAAAATACGAAGCTATTCTGTTAACAGTTTTGAAATTTCTCACGGTTAATACAGAACCCTTGTACTCGTATCGAGAGAAGATAAAGAATTTCCGACTTCTTGTCAATTTTTCAAATTTTGTAAAAAAAAAATTCAAAACGATGAAAAAACTCTTGAAAAATTTATGTGCATTCGGAAATCTTAACAATTTCATTTCAAATAACAAAAAACAATTTTATACAAATTTAAACAAATAACAGTATTAAAAAAGTATCGAGTATCGAAGAACTTTTCGTTACTCGATATAAAAGTATCGAGTAACAAAAAGCTTTTCGTTACTCAATACTCAAGTATCGAGTATCGAATAAATTTTCGCTACTCGATACAAAAGTCGCGATCTCCAACAATAGCTTGATACTTTTGTATCGGGTAATGAAAAGTTTTTCGACACTCGATACATTTGTATTGAGCAAAAAGTAACGCCCGATACAGATTTTGGAGAACTCTGCTTCCTCGTTACAAATTTCTTACCGGGGTTTCATAAAGAGTATTTAAATCTTTTTTATCATTATTGTTATTTTTGTTCCGCATGGTTACGAGCGAGAGTAATACAACACAAAATGTTCGCAAAAAAGATGATAATTCAAATTTGTTTGTTACCAGTCAAACAAACTTAACGAATTTGGCAGGGTACAAAAAATATTGAGGCCAAGCCGTATTTTTCTTCATGTTTAATATTTTTCATTTATAGTTCCTGTTGACAGAAGTTGTAGAGCATGTTTTTCGACATAACCTTGAAATCAATTATGCATGGTCCCTCGACTGCGCATTCATTTTCCGGCTCAACTACTTTTTTCGCTGCTTTCAATTTTCTACTTGCTTTAAGGGGCTGTTCCACTGTGGAGGCTAAAAAAATAAGCTATTTTTGAATGATTTTTTGTTTTTGGAAACTGTTGCGTGTGTACAAACATTTTTTTTCGCTTAAAGTTACACTCTTAAAGAAGAGAGAACAATTTTTTTTTGTTGCATACAAATGTATATTTATTTAACAATTTATAATCGTGTAAAGGCATGAAAAAAGTATGTCGCTGGCGTTGATGATTTGCGCTCTCCAGGTAGTCTGAAACAAAAAATTCAAAAACATTTTTAAGATAGTACTAGCGGATTGACTAGTCAACAGACTATCTATCAATTTTCGAATCTGAAAAATGCAAAATATAATACATTTAGGTACAATAATAAATATGATACGGAAAATAATAATTTGAGAAGTGTATGTGATAACTGTGTGCATTATATTATGAAAAGTAAAGTATTAAAATAGCAATCAGATTTGACTTGAGTTGTCTCACCGTCCGCTATTTCAAAATTCTGGCAATATTCGTGGCAACGCTGTCCTCAGCCACTTCCGATCAATGTCAAAAGTTTGTTTATGCCGTCCGTGTGTGTAAGCATCTGTGTAGTGTGTGTGCAATGTGCGTATGTAACTTCGGTCTTACATACAATATGGAGTACAAAAAACGCCCGCGAAGATAAAAAAGAATGATAAAAACTTCATTATATAATATTCAATCCATAATTATTTATCATTAATGAGCAAATTTCTCGCGTAAAGAATCTACAACTTTTGTCGTTGCATTCAAATTGACCGGCTCGATTCGGCCTCCCGGATACGAACACAGCTGACGGCATGCGGTTTTGCCAAATCTAACGCCATCTCTCCCGCCATGGCAGACACGGCTAGCGAACGCAAAAATTAGTCGATTCAATCGATAATATCTGCTCGAAATATCCCGTAACCTATATTTTGTATGCAACATACGTAACCGCGACAGTTTTCTTGTTATTTATCGCTTTTCGCATAGCTCATATCTATTCGCGAACTACTATTATTTTCGTCTCAAAGCTCGATCCGCACGGATTCCCCATATGGTATGGATTAAATGCATTGATTTCGTGAATTAATTATTATTGTATCTAGCCGGTAAGGCATGCTGAGTTTTCGCGGACGTCATTCTGTATGTCTATACTACACGGAGAGAATTAAATGTTAAAAATTACCGTGCAGTAACGGTAACCAGATGACAACCCTGAAACTTCGCTTATTATTACTGAGTAAAACACAGATTTTCACGAAAATAAAATAAAATTTCTTCTTCAGATAGAACATTTTACCAGATTTTCTAGTAAATTTTCATGTGTAACAAAATACGCAAAACTTAAATTAAAAAAATATATAATATCAGCGAAATTGTACTGTGCATTTTATTATTTTATGCCTTTCAAAAATGTCTATAAAAAAGTATCGTCTTTATAACAGTTATTTTAAGATTTATTATAAAATTTAATGAGTGTTATAGGAAAATGTATTGTGCTCTCGGTAAAAATTACCGTGCGCGCTACCCTTCTTGTATAGTAAAATTTTAGCTACGTATTTGAAATTTTCTGCAACGTGAGTTAAAAAAAACTTGTCGCATACGAATTATTATGCTTTTTTCACTTGTCACCACATTGAAATATATCACGGTAATTTTTACCGTGAAATTCACGACAAAAATTACTTTTTAATTCTCTCCGTGTACAGCATACCAAAAAAACAATTTTTTTCCTAATAAGGAGGTTCGTGCACATACTACCTTAATCTGTATGAGTGTCCCTATCGACCGAACGAGAATTATTTTAAAAATGTTCATTTTTTCTTATACTTTCGCCCGAATTATGACGAAATGAAAAACGTGTTTTTCCAACACTTTTGCAAAAAAAAAAACGACGTCAATATTATTTGTTATTTTGCAATATAAAAAAATTATTCTAGTTCGGGCGTGTAGCAGACGGCCAAGAGTAGCAGACGGTTGCTGCGACATATCAGGCGGTAGTTTACGGCAACTTGTACCCAAAAACTAGGAATTCTGCAATATTGTCGTGACCGCGACGAAATTTCACAGTCTATGATACATGGCCTTAACCGACGATTGTACTGTTTTTTACTTTGGATTTTTCCTTTTTTATCTTTTGATTTTCGTCGAACATAAAAATTAAATTCGCGAAGGATATTTGACAGCTATAAGCGCTCAGGATGTGGCGTTCGTATTCGAGCTCAGTGCTACTAGCTACTGAAAACTAAATTGCGCGTTTGCCACATTTCAACTTTGGTAATAACGTATTCGTGATATAGATAAACAAACAAAAAAATGTTAAAAAACATTTATAAATAGTCAATTATATGCATTCCATATATTTATTAGCTGAAATTCGTTTATTTTACGTAACCGAAAATTTGATTATTCGCAGTTGGCAGCCGTTTCGATCGCCCATGTTCATAACTCTGAGCAAAGATCGATTCGATTCGATCGCAAAGACCCTGAGCAACCTCCTTAAGCTCAAGTTTTTGGAATTGTTAAGGCAGTCGTCTGGTTTAGAGGGTTAAAAAATCGCCCCCCCCCCTGTAATCAATGATTTAACTATTGGAGAATATATTCCTAAAGTTTTATAGGTCAACTCGAAGTATTTTCGAAGATACCGATCTGAGAACTGGTAAGCGTCGAGCAGGTGTGCGACCAGCCGAGAAAATTAAAGCGCGTTTTCTCGAAATCTCGTTTTTGTGATTTTTCCAAATCGACGGAGATGATAGCAAAAAACTATTTGACCTATCGACCCAAACTAACGTTCATTCTCTAGAGTATTGAAAACTATCCTAAATGATCTAAAAACATTGATAAAAAATGCCATTTTATACCATTTTTATTGGACGAATAAAGAAAAAAAAAAATTGTAAAACTTGTTACTTTTTTGTTCCCGACTAGAAATTTTTATAGGGACAACCCTATACGGCATAAGGACCTTTTCAGGTGAACCCTAAATAGAGAATGCCTCTCAAGGTCCTGATAAAGATAGTATTGGGACAACCCTGCTATGGGAAGTACCGATAACGTCCTTACAACGTTTTAACAGGGTTATCCCATCTGGGGTTTGGATAAGGTAATGATGTAAGGTCCCAACAATGTTTATTTAGGGGTAACCGCATGAGTCATAGGTGAAAATATAAACCTTATACTTCGCAATAATAAATAGATATACAAATACATCTTTGATAGATACTGCAATAATAAGTGGATCTTAGGAGATTTTTTTTTTCATTGTAGAACTTTTCTTATTTTTTTATTCGGAATTTTTTTCATTTTTATTCGGAACTTAATTTTTCATTTTATTTTGTTGTGCGGTATTTTGTTTTAAAAGTAAACAATACCTTAAACTTTTATCTTACCTATCTGTGGATTGGAGGATGAGGTGGGGATGAAAACTTGAAACGGCATATACAGGGTGGACCACGCAACGTGTGCACCTCTTTTACGACCAAAATATGCGTTGCACAAAAAAATGTTCCATACAAAAGTTACATGGTTTATAAGGCTACACTATGTGGTGCATTTATTTTTTTTTATAGGTGGAGGCGCTTCGAAGATTTGAAGGTCAACTTTATTTTTTCAAATGGAATGCTATATTTTTTATAGCATAATATGATAGAGTATCGAATTATGAGTAAAAAAGTATAGACCTTTATTAGCCCTAGAGTTAATAGCTAAAGAGTAATTTCACTTTATTACTTTAAAATTTTCTTCACGTGATATCAAGTTGGAGATTCATTCATTCATTATCACTTTTATCTATAGGATACTTTAATACTGGATTACAATCATTGAGAAGATTGTGAATCATGATAAGTGTGTGTGATGTGGTAAATGTGTTCATATTGATAAACACTGTGATGTAAACACTGCCATTCAGAAATTCGTAGTAGATTTGAATCTCCAACTTGATATTACGTGAAGAAAATTTTAAAGTAATAAAGTGAAATTACTCGTTAGCTATTAACTCTAGGGCTAATAAAGGTCTATAATTTTTTACTCAGAATTCGATACTCTATCATATTACGCTATAAAAAATATAGCATTCCATTTGAAAAAATAAAGTTGACCTTCAAATCTTCGAAGTGCCTCCACCTATAAAAAAAATAAATGCACCACATAGTGTAGCCTTGAAAACCATGTAACTTTTGTATAAAACATTTTTTTGTGCAACGCATATTTTGGTCGTAAAAGAGGTGCACACGTTGCGTGGTCCACCCTGTATATAGAGGAAGAGAGAGAATCGGTGTACGCATCAAATGTTGAGAGCCAGGCAAAACAAAGAATTAACTCGATTACGAGTAAGAAAACATCGTGCCCTTCGCGGTTTATCAGCAAAAAACAATCGCTTATCAATTGAAACGTCTAATTGGGAGACTGAAGAACAGTCGAATGATGAAAGACCGGAAGATTTTGGGGCTATGCACAGTGACAATGATTTTGAGGTTAGGCACAGTGACAGTAATTTTGAGGTTAGGCACAGTGACAATGAACAAACCGAAAAACAGCCAAGAGAGAAATTTAATCGTGTAGTAGTGGAAAACAGTGATGAAGATAACTTTTTCGACGATGATAATGTTGGGCATCATGAAGATGATAACGATGAAGAAGCAGCGAGTGAAAATGGAGAATTCGCCACACTCGAAAATATCAAAAAATGGGCTCTGCGAACCCCAGCAATCCCCCACTCGCGCTTACAACTGTTGCTCAATATTTTAAGAAAACAGGACTATCCGAATTTACCGAAGAGTGTAAAAACATTCCTAGGTACGAATAAAACGAACCGCGTCATCGAACAACTCGGCGTCGACGGAAGGGGTGAATTTGTATATTTTGGCATCAGAGAAAATCTTATAAAGTGCGTGAACACGACTTTACATGCAACAAATTTTTATAACGTTCTAAAAAATTCCCAACCCAAATCCATGCAACGCTACTGATTTCAGTGGGTTAATGGTAGGACCGGTTAGGGAAGCCCGATAATGACCCAACAAGGAATTGGGTTGACCCAGCAATGAACTGTACAAAAACCCAACGTCAATTCCTAGTCGGGTTCAAGCTTGAAATTTAATATGATTCCACAGTTTTTTCTGGATCTTTTTAATTTATCGACAATAAAAATATATGTCAATTAAAAATAATTTTGATTTTTAATTTTCAGACAAGAATTATGCACACCATCTTTCCCGCCAATTCGAGACTCCAGCGGCGAGGCGCTTCAATGGTCAGCTAATTACTCCGCCATTTTGTGACAATTTGACGAGAAATTTTTTTCTTTGTGCTTGTCAAATGTGCGTAAAAAACACTCAAAATTTTGAGAAGTTCCGTTGTTTCTCTCCCTATAAAAAAAAATCGCCGAAAATCACGTTTTTTTTAGGCCTCTAAACCATACGACTGTCTAAAGACATAAGCCCCCATATATAGAAAGTGAATTAATATGCACAGCTCTCGAGAATGTTTTCTTGATGGAACGTAAAAGAAAAGAGAGGACGGTGCGTGGCCGGTAAGCGATCGAATACGCTTTGAAGTGTGAGGAAACGATATGTAGGTAGGTAGGGTTGAATAGAATGAGAATGGAATCACCGAGCGGAAGGGCTCATTGCGGCAAGCGCGTAAACATTCCGCGTGCGTTGTGCCCGCTTTTGAAATACGGAAGGGCGTAGTGCACTTCATTTTATATGGGAATTCACTCTGGCTACGGGCCTTTTAACGTGGACGAATAAAACTTTGAACTGCTAACACGAGCTATTTCAGGCGAACCGGTGGGATTTTTTTAGGATAAAGTTTTGGTAAACTTTTCTTCTCGTTTTTCTTTTCATTTAATTTCTGCTCTTACCTTTTCCATTAATTTCTTCATATAACTTTTTATTAAAGTTATTCATATAAATTTAGAAAAACTCAATAAAAATAATCTTCAACCCTAATGATAAGTTTAATAAACTCAAACTTGGCTTTTTTATCTACCAAACTTCGGAAGTTCTTGTAGAATCAGTAAGAAATTGCAAATTTATAGAGCGAGTTCATATAGAACGCAGGTTGTGATTAATTTGTGAAAAATTGTTGAGTAACCAGAGACCCACTGCAATAAATTTGCTTCAAGACTCGTTCCACTTCGTATGGAATACCCTATATATATATATATATACACATACATATATATATATGTGTGCATGTTTATATGCCGATAGGAGAGGTACGGGGCGGCTAAAGGAGGGTTGATTTTCCTAGCGTGTTGCCAGTTGTTCTCCGCGATCGGCTTGCATGTTATGCTTGATCGTTGCAGGAGTAAGAGAAAGGGTGAGAGAGAAAGAGAAGGAAGAGAGAGAGAGAGAGAGAGAGGGAGAGAGAGAGAGAGAGAGAGAGAGAGAGAGAGAGAGAGAGAGAGAAAGCAGAGAAATCGCATGGGTTTCCATCCCCGTCGGCTATATCCCCGGAATCAGCTGCCAGATTATTCTATTACCGCGTATCAACATCGCTCATGTTTGGTCTGAAAACACGCTCCCGCCACATTGTTTCAGCCAGATAAAGAATTTAACGTCGGGTAATTAAAAGGCTGGCGGGCACACCGGGTGTACATATATATATGCCTATACCCTATATTCGGCGGCTGCGAAACCGCAGTTCACGGCGATTCTGTTTCTCTCGATCCATATATCCTTTCCTGCACACTCGTATCCGCCTGTACAACACGGAAGGGTTTCGCTGATTTTGTTATTACAACCTGCTTGCGCGAAACGCTCGTCTCGTTTTGTCACGTCGTTTCGGTGCTTCACTTTTTCAAAGGTACCTACTCCGGTTGCTGTTGATTTTGACATCTTTTGAATGCAATTTCCAAATTGTGAAAAAGCACGCTCTAATGCACTCGATGTATCGCATCTTGTTCTGATGCACTTTGTCGCGTCGGTGACGTAACTTTGCGATGCAGGTATGTGCAATCGGCGCAACTTTGCGATCCATCTGAAGTGGGTAAAAAAAAGTATTTGTACACCGCGTGTTTTTCAAATTATCCGGCGAAAGAAAAATACTTTAGCGTTTTTTTTTTTCGAAGATAAATAAAATGTTCGATAAAAAATTTATTTTGTTTTTCAAATTGTCCTACAATTTGAAAAATTTGACAAACACGCAGTATAAAAATACTTTTTTTTTACTCACTGTATATGCCATACACTTTGCGACGCAGCTGTATGACATCGATACAGTCTTCGTGGCGACCATTGGCTTAGCCGGGAGGGGGTGCTCCCCCTCGAACCGATATAAAGTTAATCGATTATTTGATTTCAATTATTTTTAACTGATTATTTTTAATTGAAAAATCGGTAAAAAATAATTGAAATCAAATAATGAATTAACTTTATTTCGGTTTTACCCAAGCAAGCATAAAGGAATATTTTAATAAAACTTGAACTATTTCCTTCGTCGTAATTTCGTAATTTGTATAAAAAGTAGCTAATTCATTACACAAATAAAATAGATATTTAAATTTCGCAATTAAGTCAACTGTGGGCAAAAGCAATATACAGGGTGTCCAATAGGAAGTTGCTAAAACTAAATAAGTGTCTCTTCCCTCCATGAATTCAATAGGGGTCCCTTTTTCTAAGGCGCATACCTGAGGCCCCGCAGTTTTATTCCCGCCGTGGTTGAAGCAAGTACGCGCGCGTCAAAATGAGTGAGCTCACCACGGAAGAAAAAGTATATCTTATTGAGTGCTTCTTCTCGAGGGGAAAAATTTATAGTAATGCGTATGGAGGGTTTCGTACTAAGTTTGGAACTCATAGAGTTGCCAGGGAAAACACTCTGAAAAGGTAAGAATTTAATATTTATTCATATTCATCTATCACAGAACTTGTGTTTCAATTCAATTAAACTGCATTGAAGTAATTTTACGTTAATTTTTGTAGGATAATCGATAACTTCGTAGAGTATGGTACACTCCAGGACCGTAGACACGAGTTGCCAGGTCCATCTGTTACGGTGACTACACCAGAGAAGATCAACGAAGTTGAGAATTATTTCAAACAAAATCCAAATGATTCGATTCGGAAAGCTGCTCAAGCATTAAAAATAACCAAATCATCATTACACAACATTTTGAAATATTTTTTAAAGTTTCATCCGTATAAAATAAGCACTCGTCAATTGTTAACTGAACATGCCATGACGAAACGCATCGAATTTTGTAACACTATTACGGGAATGTTTGAAGCCGAAGAACTTAATGAGAAAATTATTATTTATTCCGATGAAGCACATTTTTGGATGAATGGGTACGTAAACAAGCAAAATTACCGGTTTTGTGGAACGGAAAATCCCAACATATCGCTAGCGAAGTCCCTTCATCCACAGAAAGTAACGGCATGGGCAGCGATTTCAGTAAAAGGAATTTATTTGCAATTCTTAGAATCTACGGTAACAGGAGAGAGTTACAAACAGCTTTTGGAAACGAAATTCTTCCCTTATGCAAAAAAAAGGGGACTGGTTAAAAAGTTTTACTTCATGCAAGATGGAGCGACGCCGCACCGGACTCATGAGGTGTTTGAAGCTATTCATCGCGTATATGGGACTCGAGTAATCGGTCTGGGGTACCCTAAATTTGCTCAAGGCGGACTAGAATGGCCTCCGTACTCACCGGACCTGAACCCTTGTGATTTTTTCTTGTGGGGTTACATTAAAGATCATTGTTACGCTAAAAACCCCAACACAGTAGAAGAACTGATCGCGGCCATCCAGGAAGTGGTTCGCGGCATTACGAACGATATGTTGGACACAGTTTTTCACAGTTTTGAAAAGAGAATTGATTTTTGTGCACAATCTAACGGTTCGCACTTCGAAAATATCTATCATTAATCACTGTACTTTTTCGTTATTTTTATAAGACGTAATAAATTAACATAAAAAATATTTGACTGGGTTTTATTTATGTGCGTTTAAAACTGCAGAGTTTCCTCTATTTAAAGCAATTTGGCTTTTCTGATTCTGTGCACGTGTTTTGAAATGACAGCCGATTAGTTTCAGCAATTTCCTATTGGACACCCTGTACTAGATTTGCCGGCGGATACACATCCAGAAAAATACTGGAAGGTCAACATTTACTACCAAGTAGTAGATAATATCATTGGAAATCTAAAACGCTGATTTCAGAATTTACCGTTAGTCATGCAGTTGATGCATTTTCGAAATCGAATATGAAGAACGAAGAGGAATTCATCAATAATTATAAAAGAATCTTAATAATTGATACGTCAGCCTTAGAAGCTGAAGCGATTGTCATGAAAAACATACTTAAATTTAAAAATAATCAATCAAATGCTGAAAATCTAAGGGATCATCACAGTGTAACTTTTCAAAAAATGGATTTTATTTTTTGCATTATCCGATAGTATGGACGGTTGTAAACATGCTCTCCAATTTTTGGGGCGAAATTCGAATAATTTCAGTCGCTACAGCCTTTCTTAGAGAAAGTGATTCGAGCAGAGGCGTTGAGATCTTTCGAAACTTTAAATGCATTTTTCTCGAAATGTTTTTCTTCAAAACGGTGTACATTCTCAAAGGAAGAGTTTTCAAACTATCCGTCTCAAATATTGACACAACATTCTTCACGCCATTCTTTATCTTGCTATGGAAGCTTTTTTTTTTAAATCTTCATATTTTTTTTAACGCAAAACTGTCGAAAAATAGGCTGAATTCGATAGTTTTTTCAAAGCGCTCTCATACTGATTAATTATCTTTTTACAAATTTTGTTTCAGATGATATTTACGACCGCAACCGTGTACACCGTGAGGACTCCTTTTTTTTCCGAAGACATTTTCAACCGTTAAAAAAATGTAAAAAAAAATTAAAATAAACGTTTAAAAAATTGTTTTCTGTTCTTCACGAGTACTTTGATTAGACATTAAAAAATCAGGCTGATTAGCGTATTTTAACCATTGAAAAAAAAATCGCGAAAATCAGCTATTTTTCGACCCGTTACACTGTGATGATCCCTTAAGAAAGCATATTGAAAAGGAGTATACTGCCCTAACTTATATAAACTTTTCCAAGCAGCAATAGTTGCTTAGAATCACAATGCTGCAGTAATGATTCTATCATACATCACTGCTGAACATGGAACATGACGTTGTTAAGAAAAAATACCAGCTGGAAAAGTTTTGGATCGATTTGCAGAAAAAAAAATAGAAAACTAAGACTTATTTAATTGAGTACCTACTGAAAGTAAAGTTGAAAGGCTAGTTACTGAATTAAAGAATGATGGAAAATGGGTTGATCATTTTTTAAGGTATTGCAAGAGTTTGATATTGATGTTAACATGAACGTGCGATTAACATGAACGTGATTGTCGACTATTATATAAATTTTATTTAAAAGAATGATGATGTTCAACAAAACTTCCGCCCCCCCCCCCCACACGGAGAGAATTAAATGTTAAAAATTACCGTGCAGTAACGGTAACCAGATGACAACCCTGAAACTTCGCTTATTATTACTGAGTAAAACACAGATTTTCACGAAAATAAAATAAAATTTCTTCTTCAGATAGAACATTTTACCAGATTTTCTAGTAAATTTTCATGTGTAACGAAATACGCAAAACTTAAATTTAAAAAATATATAATATCAGCGAAATTTTACTGTGCATTTTATTATTTTATGCCTTCCAAAAATGTCTATAAAAAGGTATCGTCTTTATAACAGTTATTTTAAGATTTATTATAAAATTTAATGAGTGTTATAGGAAAATGTATTGTGCTCTCGGTAAAAATTATCGTGCGCGCTACCCTTCTTGTATAGTAAAATTTTAGCTACGTATTTGAAATTTTCTGTAACGTGAGTTAAAAAAAACTTGTCGCATACGAATTATTATGCTTTTCTCACTTGTCACCACATTGAAATATATCACGGTAATTTTTTACCGTGAAATTCACGACAAAAATTACTTTTTAATTCTCTCCGTGCATAAACAAATGCTGGTTACGTCAATGGTTGCAAACGATGCAATTCGACTTGGCAATGCAATCGTACGTAATCGACGCACTCTGAATAACATTCTATTTTAGTCCATGTTCCATTGTCGTGGATCTTTAGATTGGCCTCGCCTTTGGTATTTACTGAGGTAAAAACAAGCCCTCGTATTATCCAAATGGACAAATTTTCCCAACTCACCTATCGGACGCAGTTATTCGCGGTTAGACGCATGGTCGCCGTTGCAAGGAAATACGGACAAAGTAGGAATAAATTAACTACAGCTCCACCATTGCAATTCTTATTGTGGAAGGACTGGCTCGCTAAAACGATGCAAATTGTCAGGTACTTCACTGGGCGGTAATTAACGTAAACTTAATTGGATTGCTTAGAATGTATTGTCGGAGTGTTGATTAAAAAAAAGGGTGTTACGGCAATTGAAATTATGAGAGTATTGCTGTACACACATACATACACACCCATATATATATATATACTGTTACACCGCTCGCGGCGAACACTATATTTTTAAAAACAACTCTGAAGAGACACGCCTGAAGAAAACTTTTATTTGTTTATTTGTTATTTCACAACTCGTATTATATATTCGATAGACTGGTTGGAACGTTATAGAATTCGAGAAGTTTCGCCAATCAACAAGAAAATGGAATATCGAGCAACAGAGTAACGGCGTCTGATTGATTGCTGATGATTGACTGTGAGTGACTGACTGACGGCTGACTAAATGCGGCTATTTATATGGTCGCGATTGCGTCTTCAGAAATGTTCGAGATCTCGATTGCGCATTTTGGAATACTTGGTCGCTTTGCTTGGTTTTCGAGAAACAGCAAGTTTTTTGTGAGGAGTTCTTATCTCAAGGCTAGAGGTGTCAAATTTCACCGTTACAATATATATACAAGGTGTCACACAAGTAACGGGACGGTTGAATATTTCCGCAGGTAAGACAATTTCCCAAAATGTTAAGGTCGTTCTTGAAGTAACTTTTCCCAAGGAATCCCAATGGTGACCTTCATTTTGACCTTGGCGATGTCCTTCGAGGTTATTTCAAGGTCAACTTTTGTTTTTCAAATGGGAACCCCCTTTTTTGACATCGGCAATCGATAGAGCGGGACATTTTACGTACAGATATGTACTTGAGTCACCGGTCCCCATTGACCTTGAAGGTCACTGGATGGTTAATTAAACTTAAACACAGTGTGGATACCTCGGGCAAGAATAGAAGCTTCTTAATTAACCCTACAGTGACCTTCAAGGTCAAATTCGACCGATGACTTGAGTACATATCTGTACGTCGAATTTCTCGTTCTATCGATTGCGGATGTCAAAAAGGGAGTTTTCATTTTTAAAAAAAGTTGACCTTGATATCACCTTGAAGATCATGGTCAAGGTCACGATCGAGGTCACCACTAGATGCGCCTTGTTAAAATTGATAACTTTGGTCTTAACGATAAAATTTAAGAAGCTTCTATTCTTGTCCAAGGTATCCATACTGTGTTTGAGTTTAATTAACCCTGCAGTGACCTTCAAGGTCAAAGGGGACCGATGACTTAAGTACATATCTGTACGTAAAATTTCCCGCTCTATCGATTGCCGATGTCAAAAAAGGGGGTTCCGATTTGAAAAACAAAAGTTGACCTTGAAATAACCTTGAAGGACATCGCCAAGGTCAAAATGAAGATCACCATTGAATTCCTTGGGAAAAGTTACTTCAAGAACGACCTCAACATTTTGGGAAATTGTCTTACCTGCGGAAATTTTCAGCCGTCCCGTTACTTTTGTGACACCCTGTATATACAGCCTTCGCCAAAAGTATTACGCACCCTGTAAATTTTCTATCCGGACTAAAAATCGAATATCTCGGCGAAAAAGAATGTACTTTTTAAAATATCAATATTTTATAAGGGTGCCTAATACTTTTGGCCACGGCTGTATGTACCTTTTCTCCTCTTGATACTTTCATTAAAACGTCTTTGTTTCAAAGTAACAGCAATAAATTAATAAGAAAAATCGTCGACTATTAACCAAAAATAGCGATACAAAGAAATTTTGTAAAAAAATATAAAAAAATGTAGCGACTCCATAATAACAAAATACAACTTTTTACTCCTTAGACTAAATATTCCAAACCTCATAGTTTTCAAGTTATGCCCCACAATGCTGGCTTTTCGGAAACCTGGCGTTTTTTCAAGAAAAAACTAAATAACTCTGCGAAAAAAAATTTACAGGGCGCCTAATACTTTTGGCCTAGGCTGTATATACAGTGGAAAAAATGACTCCAGCTGACTAAATCCGTCATTGGGGGATGGCAACAAATTATTTATTGAAAGAAATGGAGTATTAAGGTATCCCGAGTAGAAATTGTGCTAGCCTGGCTTAGTTACTTGCTAGTAACTGATTCGGTAATCTGAGCTCATACGAACTGACTAAGGGCTGCCTCGCTGTGAACTAGTAATATTTGGAATGCTTTGATATCGAGCCATCGTCTATTCACTATCCAATCGATTTTCACTATAGATGTTGCTGCGTTATGATAAAAATGCCACCTAGTTACTGGGTCGTACTGGGCTAGTCAACCATGGTTAAGAATAACAAAGTGAGGTTATGAGTACACGTACTATCATCCAGCGAATAACTCATGGCTGTCTAACCAACTTGAGTGTCAGATGGCATTGCGCATGAACAAAATTCTCAAGTGGGTATCTCACAATGACCTAGCCAACACTAGCTAACTGTGGTTATGCACCCTATGGAGCCTAGATACCAGGAGGTCCAGCGAGGCCTCTCAACTCGTCCCCAAAAATGGCTCGAAGTGATGGCGCTGAGGTGCTCCGGCACCTCTATGTATATAGATATACGCCAAACATGGGTGCGATCTAAACAGATCACAGCTGATGTACCTAACCCTCATTCGTGTTAAGTGTCAAAGTATAATAAAATTTACGACGAAGTGCTACGGTGATTGATACGCATAAAGAACAGATGCAGTTTTTTTAAATGAAAAATATAGTTCTTTGGTCTCGTGCGTAATTTTTCGTAGTTCAAAACGTATATATGACCAAACATGAGTCTGCGGAGGAGCCACGGAACATTCGAACACGGTTGATGGGCGCAAAACAGCCCCGGTCCCAGCCGATCACAACTCAAGGAAGCCAAGAGGACAGGACACCGTCAAGAACAGGGACACGAGATCACGTAGTAGAAGCAACAGCCCAAAAAAACCAAATTTGTTGTTGACGACATTGTGGAATCGAAGGTAAAGACAAAATGTTCTTCATAATCATTCACAGTTGTTGCATATCATAGTTTAGAATAAACTGAAAAACTTGAAGTGAATCGGATAAAATTCCTTTATCTCCTTCTACGAGTTACGTCCATTTTTAAGGATATGCGTCACACGTCCGGTCGATAAAAATTCCCACTGCCAAGAAGGACGGTACAATCCAACGTGGCTCTGCTATCACCCCAGTGCTAGACGCCAACCAAAGTGCAGGTTTCCGAGAAAGAGAGAATCGACACAGTGCTGCTTTGATAATTGCAACAATGTTACCTGAAGACGTTTAGCCCTCCGAGAACACAGCAGTGGAAGCTACCCTGCGGATTGTCTTTGACGATAAGGTATTGTCTTTGTGATACGCACGACCAACCAGACTTTAATGGCCATAACAAGCTCAGGAGCAAATACATAATTTTGGGAAGCGCGCCTTCTTTTAGCTAACGCTTCCAGACCACAAAATTTAGGGTATTATTCTTTGCTACCTAAATCCTTGCATTATTGAACCGGAAGAATAATTTTCTGTGTTTCAGATCAGAACGCACCAGTGTACAAAGATCCTTTGCAGTGTGTGAGCAGCCGACCTGTGAGTCCCAGACCCGCAGCCCCAAAATTACGATGGAATCCAGATATCAACTAGGAATATACCGAATTGCAAGAGTGAATCCTGAAAACGTGCTAGGGTATGAAAACAAATATTGGTGATTTTAATAAAAAAATATGAGGCTTTCGAAATCCAGTAATAGTTATTTAATGAAATTAAGTTTAATATGTAGCAGCAACAAGAATAAAATACTTACAATAGTTTTAAATGATCGAATATGGTATATTATTTGTAATATCTACAATAAAAAAGAATTTATTCCTATCCGTACTCTCAGTGAACAAGGAAGTTACTTTTGTCACAAATTATACAATAAGTTACTCTACAGGCGATAAAGTTATCAGCCGGAATATTAAATATGCTTAAACAAAAGACTCATCTTTTCTCCCTTTTGAGTTTTTTTTTCAAGCCGTCATGAGGAAATTAATCGGCGGAAATTTCGATGTTCGATGTCACGATCGGTCTGTCGTGAGGTTAGAAACGCATCCGATCACTTTCACCTCGTTGACCAATATATTACCATATATGTAGGTGCCGCTGCACCCCAGCGCCATCACTTCGAGCCATTTTTGGGGACGCTTTTTTCAGTGCCTTTGCATTGGCGCTGGACCTCCTGGTATCTAGGCTCCATGATGCACCCCTTGGCTAGTCACTGCCTAGCCGAGCTTGATTACAGATGTCGCTGCCTTACGATGAAAATACCACGTAATGACTACGTCGTACCTGGCTAGCCAATGATGGTCACGAATAACAATGTGCGATTATGTGACTACATATATAGTTCCATCGAGCGATTGGCTCATGGCTGGCTAAGCAATTCGAGTTACAGATGGCGTTGCGAAGGAAAAAAAATCTTTATGTGGGTATCTTGCGATGTCCAGCCAATTGCAGCTAGGTTCTCCGTGATTAGTCACTACCCAGTCGATCGTGATTAATTTATATAATGTTTATATTGTTATTAGTCGTTAATATAACACATAGCATTCGTTGCAGTAACATCGGACTCATTAATTCGTCAATTAAGTATCCTATGAGAATGTAGCTCTCAATGCAAAAAAGTAATCAATCCGAATTAAATAGATCCTATTTAAATTAAATGTTTTTTTTTGGCAGTGTAGCTAAAACGACTAACTAGTTGTGATTTAAAATATAATTTTACTGGCTCATATCGGTGACGCACATGGCCTTAAGAATTATTTATTCTATTGAACTAACCAATACTCGGAATAATGAAATATTTCAGTCTTTCGAGTCAATACTTCGTTGGCCACTTGTGAATGAACATTTCCCCTGATTTCCCCTGAATATACAGGGTGGTGGTCCAATAACTATTAGCACCTTGGATATCTTCGAAACTATAAGGTTCACAGAAATATTTGCTCAAATGAAATTGCACAGTACGAAAGGGGCCATCCGATAGCGATAATAGTTTTTCTGCAGGTGGAGGTATTTCGGACATTTGAAGGTCAACTCCATTTTTTTAAATGGATCGGTATGTTTTTTTTTCTGTATCATGAAAGAGGAGCTTAAAACGAGTTCAACGACCTATAACATAAGGTCATTGAAGGTCATAGAAAGTACAGAAAGGCGATAATACTTACAGTTTCGGTAGTAAATAAAATTACTACGTTTATAGTAAGATAAACGCCTTTCTGTACTTTCTATGACCTTCAATGACCTTATGTTATAGGTCGTTGAACTCGTTTTAAGCTCCTCTTTCATGATACAGAAAAAAAAACATACCGATCCATTTAAAAAAATGGAGTTGACCTTCAAATGTCCGAAGTACCTCCACCTGCAGAAAAACTATTATCGCTATCGGATGGCCCCTTTCGTACTGTGCAATTTCATTTGAGCAAATATTTCTGTGAACCTTATAGTTTCGAAGATATCCAAGGTGCTAATAGTTATTGGACCACCCTGTATATATTATATATACATATATATATATTTTTTTTTTTTTTAAACCGATATGTATATATATATATATATATATACAGGGTGGACCACGCAACGTGTGCACCTCTTTTACGACCAAAATATGCGTTGCACAAAAAAATGTTTTATATAAAAGTTACATGGTTTATAAGGCTACACTGTGTGGTGCATTTATTTTTTTTATAGGTGGAGGCGCTTCGAAGATTTGTAGGTCAACTTTATTTTTTCAAATGGAATGCTATATTTTTTATAGCGTAATATGATAGAGTATCGAATTCTGAGTAAAAAAGTATAGACCTTTATTAGCCCTAGAGTTAATAGCTAACGAGTAATTTCACTTTATTACTTAAAAATTTTCTTCACGTAATATCAAGTTGGAGATTGATTCATTCATTTTCACTTTTATCTTTCTGATAATAATCACGCACAATCACCGAAGGATACTTTAATACTGGATTACAATCATTGAGAAGATTGTGAATCATGATAAGTGTGTGTGATGTGGTAAATGTGTTCATATTGATAAACACTGTGATGTAAACACTGCCATTCAGAAATTTGTAGTAGATTTGAATCTCCAACTTGATATTACGTGAAGAAAATTTTAAAGTAATAAAGTGAAATTACTCGTTAGCTATTAACTCTAGGGCTAATAAAGGTCTATACTTTTGGGTACAGTTCCGAAAAGCCCATATGCCGGATCGACTTGAAATTTGGTACATTTCCGTTTTTTGGCCTTCTGAGCGCGAATATGAATATGAAAATTGGCGCAAGTTTGATCTTCAAGGTCAAAACTCAAAAAAGTCGATTTTTGAGCGGTTTTTCTAGGTTATTTCAACAACTATTGATCTGAGACAAAAATATTTCAAACCAAAGTTGTAGATTATGTGAAAATGCATGTTTTATGTTCTATACATTTTTTTTCTAAAACCATTTTTGTTCGAGAAAAACAGGATAATGCCCAACTCAAACCCAAAAAAAGCCAAGAGAACCCCAAAACCGCAAACCCAAAAAATCACAAGCCTCCAAACATCCCAAACCCCCAAACCCCCCAAACCCAACCCAACTCCCCTCCCTTCGTTTGTCCTGATTATGATCTTTGGAAGCACCCATCCAAGGTGCCCGCCGCCCACCCCAGTGTTCAACGAACCCCACAATTCCACCCACCCATCCGAGGTGCTCTCCGCCGACCCCAGTGTTCTACGCACCCCACGATTCCACGCACCCATCCGAGGTGCCCGCCGCCCATCCCAGTGTTCTACGAACCCCACGATCCCACGCACCCATCCAAGGTGCCCAACAAGCCCATCCCAGTGTTCTACGCACCCCGCGATTCCACGTACCCATCCGAGGTGCCCTCCGCCCACCCAAGTGTTCTACGCACCCCGCGATTCCACACACCCATCCGAGGTGCCCTGCGCCCACCCCAGTGTTCTACGCACCTCACGATTCCGCGCACTCATCCGAGGTGCCCGCCGCCCACCCCAGGGTTCTACGAACCCCACGATTCCACGCACCCATCCAAGGTGCCCAACAAACCCACCCCAGTGTTCTACGCACCCCGCGATTTCACGTACCCATCCGAGGTGCCCTGCGCCCACCGCAGTGAACTACACACCCCACGATTCAACATACCCGAGTTTGTTTGGGTTTGTTTTGATTGATGTTTGTGTTTGTTTTATTTGGTTTTTACCGCCGATCTTTATTTGCCAGAACTCCATTGGCTTCGGCATAGCATAGCCTACTGACGCACATTACCACGTGAAGGTCGGAGTTTGGTCTTTAAAATGCTTTTTTTTTGTATTTTATTTTTTTATTATTTTTTTTTGTTTTTGGGTTTTTTAGTTTTTTTTTGTTTTTTCTAATTTTTTATTTTTTTTGGGTTTTTGTGATTTGATTAATCAATGAAAGAGGTTCGGAAAGTGACGAAATAAAAAACTTAGTTTCCTCTACCAGGATAGACAGACTTGATGTCCCTGAGAAGTTGGGAGAAAGGGTCAGCGTTCAGCTTCTTTACCCGGCGTCGCCACAAGAATTCGCAAAGATGATCAGCCAGCTTGTCTTTGTGAACTCCTCCCCGCGATAGAGAGTGACGCATCCACCGCCACGATGATTCGATATTTTGGGTGTGTGCCCCGGTTTCTTCATTCACGAATTCTTCGGAGTGGTTCACACTTTTGTGGCTATAACCGTGAGCACTCAGGTTTTTATACCCTTTCCAGCAATCCGTTTGGATTTCGGTTCCAATGGCGACGTGTTTCTGGATCAAAGAGAGCAAGGTGCCTTCGTCTCTTTTGTTTTCGGGGCAAATTTCCAGACGATACACTTCTGGATGTCCCCTGTGAATCATGCCCAAGATCCACGAACGTTCTACGACACGTCCCCTTTCATACTTTCGCCGCCCAATTTTACATTCGTCGATTTCCACGATCTCACCAGGGCCTCCGATTTTGCCTTCGCTTTCAAATTGTTCGTCGAGAGATATCATGCGCACTTCTCGACAGAACGAAAACCGATCCATTACGGTTTCTCGTGAGATTTGTTGCCCTTCGACAACACTGCTCTCGCGAATAGTTTGCTCGAAGGTCAAATTTATCGCAAAGCTGTACGTAATAAACATACACACTGCTGCAGATACGTGGCATCTCTCGAACCAGGTGTCTTCAGCCACGGTAGCGCTATGATTATATTTGCCATACTTTTGGCACATGAATTCGCCACATGTCAATCGTGACTCATGCAGGGTCATCGACTTCTTGTGCTTCGAACAGTATCGCGTGCTTGGTATCAATCCGACGTCGCGTAACCACTGCAGCGTTCTGGCGCGGTCTTGCAAAATAGGGCTCAATGTATAAAAATTGAAAGTCCGGTCCATTTTAATTAAATTGTTCTTTCAAGGCTCTCCTTCCCAAAAACGTTTTTGTGAATGTCGATGTGTTCAGCGTGTTACTTCGGTCGTTAGGTGTGTTTCTTTGGGTTGTGTGATGTTGATTGTTCGATAAGTACTTGTGCATCAGTTTGGTATGAGTGGTTTGTTTGCTTGATTTTCAGTACTTGTGTGTTTGTGTTTGGATTTATCTCTTGAATTTATCCGATGAGTGTATTTGTATGTTGGTCTCGTATGTGTGATGTTGATTGTTTGACTCTAAGTATTTGTGTGTTTGTTTGGTATCAGTGGTGTTGAATGCTTGATTCAGAGTATTTGTGCTTGTTTGTGATAAGTGTTGAGTTCTTTCGTTGTGTTGGTCTCGTATGTATGATGTTGATTGTTCGATTATGAGTATTGGTGTGTCAGTTTGGTATGTGATTGCGATTGTTTGATTCTCAGTATTCGTGTGCGTGTGCGTGTGTGTGCGTGTGCGTGTTGGGTTTGGGGGGTTTGGGAGTTTGGGATTTTTCGAGTTTGTTTGGGTTTGGGATGTTTGGAGGTTTGGGATTTTTCGGGTTTGCGGTTTTGGGGTTCATTGGCTTTTTTTTCGATTTGAGTTGGGCATTATCCTGTTTTTCTCGAACAAAAATGGTTTTAGGAAAAAAATGTATAGAACATAAAACGTACATTTACGCATAATCTACAACTTTTGTTTAAAATATTTTTATCTCAGATCAATAGTTGTTGAAATAACCTAGAAAAACCGCTCAAAAATCGACTTGTTTGAGTTTTGACCTTGAAGATCAAATTTGCGCCAATTTTCATTTTCATATTCGTGATCAGGAGGCCAAAAAACGTAAGTGTACGACATTTCAAGTCGATCCGACATATGGGCTTTTCGGAACTTTATCCCCATGTAACTTTTGTATAAAATATTTTTTTGTGCAACGCATATTTTGGTCGTAAAAGAGGTGCACACGTTGCGTGGTCCACCCTGTATATATATATATCGGTATAAAAATGGTGGAAAAGACCGTGGAATTGGTCCACTTTCGTCCGTTCACAATCGCACTCGTCTTTCCACGTATGTTTTCCTACGTCAAATATGTATCATATATAGGACAGCGGGCGTATATATTCTGTCTCGTCGATCTCGGAGAAGATCGAGCGCAAGCGCGTCCACCCTCGCGTGCATCTCTTCCAGCTAGGCGTGCAGAATAATGCATGTACTGTATATACCTGAGAGCCATCGACATTTATTATATATATATATAAAGCGAGGACGACCCTTTGGCAGTTTCAGCGGGACAAGCTGAGAGAGGGTTCGCCCGCCTATATCGACGCCCCCAACATTGTCATGAGCCTCATGGCGTATACACCTCAGCCCGAGAATTATTTGAATAACATTCTCAATTTGACTATATCATGCTTTAGTGCACAATAAAGCACACACTTCACACTCGACCTTTCTGTCATTCACCTATCCATGACAATTCGATAATTTGTGCAACTATTTTTGCCTACAATTCATATTTTTGTATAAATTAAAATTGAAAATTATAGTTGTTTCTATTTCAAAACCTATGTCACGTCAATTCGGATACGTTTCAGAAGTGTTCTTCGGGCTTTGTCAGTTTGTTTTCGATTGCGCATTTCGTCATGTGTTCTAAATAAATTTCACAAATACCCGTGCAGGAATTGTCGTAGGGATCCAATTGGATTCCCATACTTGTCACTACTTCCTAATAGGGATCCGATAGTCATCGCATTGGATCGTTATACTAAAACGTCAGACTCGTTTTGGAACGTCAGACATATTGGATTCTAATAGGAATTCCCCATTGGAATCCAATGTACGAATCTAAATTAAATTCTAGACGATTGCCACATTATCGAATAGAATCCCATACGATTCATGACATTGAAGTTTACATCGTTGGAACGCAACGAAAATAATCCCTATTTTTTTGAAAGTTTAAATCTACGGCGAACTTTTAAAAAGATTTTCCTCACAGTCGTACAACCCAAATCTATCGAAAAAGATTTTGGATAACGACAAAAATTGAGAATAACGAAAATAAAAAAGAATTTTCATTGCATACGAACGATGCAAACTTCAACAGCATTATGCTTCTTGATGGATCCCGTCGCATTCTGTACGGTGAATTTTCTAAAAAAAATATATACGTATACGAAATGAGTGAATCTTGAAAAAGTATATAACTTATGTTAAAAATGTATAAGTCGCTTTAAGGGGCCAGTCCACTTTGAAAATTTCAAAAAATCGATTTTTTTTTACTGTTTTCAAAAGTACATATATTCCGAAATATTGTGTCAAAATTTTATGAAAATCCGAGCTCTCTAAGTATTTTTTTTTTACCTGAACGTCAGGACCTCATTTCGTCTACCTGAGCGTATAACGCGCTCGGCCGACAAACGGCTCGGCAAAAAAATTGTAGACATTGCCTGCAAAGTTTCCGCGTGTGTCTTTAATGAAGGATTTCGTCCAGTGCTTAAAATAATGGAAATAATGGGCGTCAAACTCGGCCCGATCGCCATCGGATTCGCCGACAATCGCGATGACGAGCGTGTTCGCTCTGCAAACCGCCGCAGTTCTGAGTGCTCAAAAGAGACCAGAACCAAACGAAAGCAAGCAAGACTTGAAGAAATCGACGATGATGAGCAATCAGAAGGGATTTTGTACGGTGCAGGAATTGCCGATCGAGTTTAGGTAAGAGTTTTTCATAGTATAAATTTCAAATGCGTTTTTCTCGAAACAACGTTTTCAAAATCTAGCTCCATCGTATCTCTAAAACTAATAAACCGATTCTCTTTAAATTTGAACCACATATTGTAAACATGATTCGCAACAAGATGACCCTCGATGGTTTTAAAATTTTGTTTTTTACTCTTTTTTTTTGCGAAAAACTGCGAAAAACGCGTTCTTTTTACTTTTTTCGTTTTTCATCTGCCATTCTTTTATTTTTTGATAAAACTTTATATCCGAGGGTCATTTTGTAGCTGGTGTCATACTGAATCTAATGGACTTTGATTTTTTTGTTTCAGACAAGCCGTTGCCGAGTTGTGATGGAGCTACCTAGCCCACCTATTTTTGAGGCGTTACGTTAAACTATAGTTTTTGTACTTAAAAATGAATAAAAATGGATAACATTTTTTTTTTTAATGTATTTCAAGACTTTATTTATCAAGCCCAACAACTTTTATATTCATATCTTTTATAAAATCCTCAAAAAAAAAATCGCGAAAATAGCCTTTTTTTCGTGGCTCCAAAGTGGACTGGCCCCTTAAAACGTATATCGAAGCGTGCAGGTTATGTTTCAACACGCCAAGATTTTTTCTCGTGACTTTACACATATTTTCGAATCGAACGTCGTAAGAACGCTCAAACGGCGTTAATCGGGTAATAGTGAAGAATCAAATTGGATGCCAATGAGGACTCCCTATGCGCGGTGTCCCAAACAAATCCCTATAGAGATGTAGGTGCATCTTGGGACTCCCCAACAAATTTGTGAACGGGATCACGAAAGAATATTTTTTATGGGAAGAGCCAACAAATTATGATTGAGAATTTCAAATAAAAACTGTCAAACGACTTCAATCGGGAAATAGCCACGGTAACCATTTGGATTCCAATGTAGACTCCTCACGTGCGGCGTCCCTATCAAATCCCTATAGAGATGTGGTAGGATCTGGGGGCTCCTCAACAAATGTCTGCACAGGTATATATATGGCTACTGGTTATTGGTCACGATTCCGTGAAAGAGTTGTAGGACATGTGTTCCCCTATCAAATAACCCAGTATTTTTTTTATAGAAAAGTGAATCATTTTCGATATATTATTATTTTTTTAAAGAGAGGGGTAGACAACTTTAAAAATGATAAAAAAAAACTGTTGTATGGAATCAAACTTTTTTATTATTTGGAGTTTGAGGACACAGTAACAAAGAATTATCAGCAATGAAATAAGAATAATCTGCAAATACTTTTGAATTAGGGGTCCAAAACTCTGCATATCTACTAATTTTCGTGATTTTCTTTGACAAAAATACAGGTTTTATTTTTAAAAATCACCAAATTACTTAGCCTCCCGATCAATAACCAAAACAACCACACATTATTAGCCATCCAAAGAGGATTCCATACAACAGTTTTTTTTAAATTAATTTTTAAACGTGTCTACCCCTCTCTTTAAAAAAAAAGAATAAAAATAATTATATCTCGGAAATGGTTCACTGATTGTGAGACAGGTAATAGCAACAAACTAACGTGGAAGTCAGAAGTAGACTTAAGTAACATCATTTTTTCCAGAAAAGAAACTAAAGAAGCGAATGATAACTAAATAAATGTATACTAGGGTTGCTGCAATTTGACTCAAAATTGATTTTTCAAAGTCCCCTTGTGAAAACATAATCAAGATGTATAAAAAAATTACGTGCAAAGTTTTAAGGCGCTCGGAAAATTTTTAATCGTGCCTGTTTGAATGTTCAATACAAAAATACATGCGTTTTGCCAAGTTATTATTTAATTATTAAATTATTTCTCATGTTTAGGATATTGGTGGGAAAAATCTGAAACTTGGTACACATATTGTGCATATTTTGACGTATACGATCAAATTTTTACAGATTTTTCCGGGAATAGTCTTTGATGAATGAAGCTCAAAAAAATGAAAACGCGGTTGTCATTGCAAAGCTAGTAATAATGACAATTATCACTGGAAAAATCTGTAAAAATTTGGTCATACACCTCATAATGTGCACAATATATGAGCCAAGTTTTAGATTTTTCTCAACAATATTATAAACATGAGAAATAATCGAGTAATAACTTGGAAAAACGCATGTATTTCGGTATTGAAAATTCAAACCGTCACAAGCACCATTAAAAATTTTCCCAGCGCCTTAAAACTTTGCACGTATTTTTTTTTTTATATTTCTTGACGGAGAAAATCTTCGTCGCTATGCACGAGAGAGCTCCGGACGAATTTGGGAGGTCTCTTATCGCCTAGACTTAAACAAAGCCGAACACAAGGGTTCGACTGTTTCGTGGCCTCACGTCATCATCGGGCTAGATGACGACGTGCGAGGGCACTAGAACGCTAAATCTCGAAGACGACGGACGCATTTTCCCAAAGTTCCCCTCAGGGACATACATTAAAATAACCCACCGAAACGTTATTCGGACATTATTGTACTGAACTCTCATATTACGTTATACACATTTCAACACGTTTGTGCGTAATAAATATTGTTAAAAATCGTAACTACGACAATCTTGATTATGTTTTTACAAGGGGACATTGAAAATTCAAATTTGATCCTAATTGCAACCACCCTAATGTATAATGAAGTCGTAATAGTTTCAATAAAAGCTCGCATATATATTGTTTATTTATAATACTGTACCAAAAAAAAAACATTATATCAATTCCGATTATCCGTGGACTGCCCGGTTAATCGAGGCTTTCTGTACATACATATATATAACTATGGGTCATATAATATATATATATATATATATGTGTGTGTGTGTGGGTATATATGGATCGCCTGTAATTTTATAAACACTCTGAAAATCTTGCGTCAGAATGTGGCTTCGGTAGCGAGATTGCCTTTTACGCTATAAGGCTTCGTCTGCCGGGCGAGCGGGAAAATAATTACAAAATCACTGGGACTACCCGCGGCTTGCGATTAAATCGAGCATAGAAAGCATGCCCCCCTACCCCGACCCTGTGAGCTCTTGTTCACCCGGGAAAATTGAACCCGAAAGAGAGCTCGTCGTCACTGTTACTCAACATAGCAACCAGCTCGAAATGAAAAACGCAATAAAACTTCATCACGTTTCTCTCTTGCCGTCTCTCTCTTTCTCTCTCTCTCTCTCTCTCTCTCTCTCTCTCTCTCTCTCTCTCTTTCTTCTTATCACTCTCGGATCACGTGATCCACCAAATTATCCATCAAGCATTCGCGAGGTTAGGTCGCTGAATTCTTCGTAGCCGACTAATGAAAAAATAAAAATTAAAAAATCATGAGTGAACCAAACGACGCCGCAAGAACAATCAATGACGCAATTGATGACGTCACGGATGGGCAAAACGTCGAAGAGATCGAGGCAACCGACGATGGCGAAAAAAGTGACAAGGAAATTGAAAGGAGGAAAAAAGTTTCCTGTAAAGAGAAAAAATGGTCCTGCGAGGACACACCTCTCTGGCGAATTTTCATGAAATCGTTAGTAACTACCGCTACGTTAAAAAATACATCGAAAAAAAAATATATATATATTGTTTCTCGAGTGCAGGTTTTATGAAAATTGAAAAGATTGTGAATTATTTTGACATAAAAAAATAAAGAAGAATATTTTTTTCGAATATTGAAGGATTAGATTATTGATTATTGTAGAATCATTTCTTTGACAAACCCGAATATTTAACAACTGATTTTCATCTATAATTAAGTAAAAATACATCCCAGTATAATTGTGAAATTTCCAAGTTACCGAACTTTTAACAAATAATTATGACTTTAAAAATCGTCCGACTTATACAGGAGTTTATGGAGACGGCACGTTGGCCGCATTTCTATCTGATTATTTATGTACTAAATAACTCTAGATGTCAGATGTAAACTGCGCTAAGCAAGTAAAAATTCTGAAGATTCCATAACGGAAATAAAAACAGGGTATCACCAAATGTTTAAAGAAAATATTAATGATAAAACGTCGAAAAATATGACTAGCAGAAAAATGTTCGTAACCGCGACTACTCACAGAACATGTAAAAGTGTCTAAATCTACAAAAGTTATGTAAAATTTTTCTTTCTAGTTCATCGTTGGATATAATAATTAATTGTAACTTATTTTTATTAAGCGCCCAATAAATACAGCCCTCCGCGAAAGGGCTGAATACCTCATGGCCTTCCCGAGCAGAAATCTAATCAGGCTGCCTGAGGATCCATCAGGGCCGGATCAGGGATCAATAAGGCGCCCTAATCAGGTACGCCTGATTTGAGCCAGACAGGGACCTGAGCAGGGATCAATAAGGCGCCCTGATCAGGTACGCCTGATTTGAGCCAGACAGGGGCCTGAGCAGGGATCAATAAGGCGCCCTGATCAGGCACGCCTGATTTGCGCCGGATAGAAGCCTTATCAGGTATCAATAAGGCGCCCTGATCAGGCACGCATGATTTGCGCCGGACAGGGGCCTGAGCAGGGATCAATAAGGCGCCCTGATCAGGCACGCCTGATTTGCGCCAGACAGGGGCCTGAGCGGGGATCGATAAGGCGCCCTGATCAGGCACGCCTGATTTGCGCCGTATAGAAGCCTTATCAGGTATCAATAAGGTGCCCTGATCAGGCACGCCTGATTTGCGCCGTATAGAAGCCTTATCAGGTATCAATAAGGCGCCCTGATCAGGCACGCATGATTTGCGCCGGACAGATTGGGCCGGAAAGATTGGGACGGTCATCGCCAAAACCGGAACAAAAACTAAACGATCAAGTCAAGTAAAATAAAAACTTAAACTTAAAAAAAATGTTTTCATATGTTTCATATTTTTAATAACGTCAGTAAACTTGATAACGTGTAACTGCGATAATAATTTAATAAATGTTGATCTGTTTTTAAACAAAAAATTAATCAAATGATTGAGCCAGATGACACGCATGTCTCAGGCTGGATGAGGCACCTGATCCGGGCCAGATAAGTTGCTTGATCCGAGCCAGATATAGTGCCTAATCCGAGCCTGGTAAGGTGCCTGATCCGGGCCTGATAAAGCGCCTGATCAGAGCCTGATAAGGTGCCTGATCCGGACCTGAATTTGCAAAAGCGTTACATCCCTGATCAGGGCCGGACTAAATTTGCCTGATCCGGCCCGGATTTGCTATTGTGGCAGCCTGATCCGGTCCGGATTTCACCCTGAACAAATTTCTGCTCGGGTTATATACCTTTGAAAAAAAAATATATCGTTTTTTCATTGGCTTAAATTATGTGTAAAAATCCTAATCAGGGGGAAAAAAATGTTCAGAAATATTCAACCGATGGTTTTAGAACTTTAAACGCATTTTTCTTGAAACCGCATGTTTTCAAAATCGAGCCGACTACAATTTTCAACCGATTAAGTTCAATTTTCAACTATAGCTTCTTAGATTGATTTTCTAGCGAAGTACACACGATTTTCACGATTGCTTAACAATTACGGTTTTTATAAGCAAATTAAGACCGTCTTTTTAGTAGAAAATTCGACCATTGGTTCAAAATGGTGCTGAAATTTGCAACAATCCATATTTCGTAATAATCGTGTGTACGTGGCTCGCAAAACCCATGTACATTATGAAAAAATTCTATTTTTGGTTCACGGTGCTCGTGTACGCCTCGAACAAGTCCGCCCGTGGAGGGCTTCAAAAAGGCGTTCTCTTTCTACCGGCCACTCTATAATTTGATTACCTACAAATATGTAAAACAAACCCTTCAAACCTTTTTTTATTGCTTTATTAGTATTTTTTTAAAAATCCACAAAAGCCTTGTTTTCCGACCATTCAAAAGTATATAAGGCCTTAAATTACAAATGATTAGGAAAGCTATTAAAAAAAAAAAAATTGTTGGAATACATTGCAAGAGAATTTTATTATTGATATAATTAAATCTTTGAAAATGTTCGATATTACGGTAGTAATCTCGTCAAGGCGCTTTTCTATAGAATTTTGTTTAATTTTGAGGACACATTCAGGACACTATTAAGGTAATTCGGTCGAGTTTGGCCGAAGTCAAATTTCATCCGTAATTTAGATTTATTTACGCACAATTTAACCATATAAAAGCTATGATAAATTAAATTGTTGCATAACAAAATATTATAAGCTTCTTTTAAGCGTGTAAATGATAAGTTAATAATTAATACCCGGAATAGACGAAAAAGTTGACTACCGAAAAAGTCGACTAACGAAAAAGACTCAACTTGACTACCTCTCTACACGTTAGGGAGCGAACTAACCTAACCTTACGCATAAGGTACTAGATTGCATTCACGAGTTTTGTTGTAAAGAAAATGGAGCGGGTGCGTGCTTCAACAGGCCGCTTTGCATCCTTTTTATTAACATAAGATGTCCGAGAAGAAACATAAAAACATAATACGTGTATTTGTATATTTGTGTCATAAAGCCTAAGAGTTTTTATCTAAGTCTGTATCTAAGTATTTTACAAGATTTATGTCCTATCAAGACTCTTGAGACGGTTGGAATGTTCCCGCTACAGAAAAAAAATAAAACTCTGCTTCCATTTGAATGTTGTTATAAATATATTATATGTATATAATATATTTTATATGTTACATATATTATATATGAACCAATTGTTCCTTGTTTACTTCATACTTGCTTTACATTTGCTTGTGTTAGACAATATTCATGGAATATTCTCTGCTTACGTGAAATGTTACACTCGACCAAATTCAAATAAAGCGCGCGCGACTGCGCCGCCATGTTTTTTCCCCTAGTAACTTCTGCTAGCGAGAGAGATCCGGTGTATGACAAGGACAGAGGCCGCGGACTCGCCTTAATTATTGAAATAACAAAAAACCCTGTGGTAAATCGACTAAAATCGTTGTTAAATATCTTTTATAGATATCAACCATTATAGCGGTAAGTTTTTTTTTGGCCCTCAAACGATTAATTTTTCGTGTATATTGAAATTTCGATAGTTGGCGTGTCATCTGAGCCTTATGCCCTATAAGAGCAATGTAAAGTTATTTATTAATTACACCCAAACTACATGGTAAATTAACTTAAAATTTTGCGGACATGTAGAGCAAGGTCAACTCTTTCGATTAAATTAAAAAAAACAGGGTCTTAAACGTGAACCTCAATTCGACCGAACTACCTTAAGTACGTGTAAAATTTCAAAAGGATTTACCGTTTCTTATTCGAGATATCGGCAATCAAAGATTGCACAGTTTTACATGTATTCTATGGTATTGAAGTTTGTAACGAAAATATCTTCGTATTTCCCATTTTTTTTCTTCACACATTCAGACTACGAAAATTTGTGAAACATTTTCGAGGATCCTTATTAAAAACCTGTGAACGAAACCGGCAGAAAAAAAGATTTGAAATATTAATAAAAATAAAAAAATTAAGAAAAACAAAAAGAATTTCCGTTGCGATCGAACGATGCAAAATTCAGCACCATTGTGATCTTATAGGGAGCAGTGGAAAATTTCACATTTCGCGCAATAACTCCGAAACTTTTCTACAGTTTAAAAAAAATGTATTCTCAATTGCAGGCGAACATATGACGAAGTTTGTCGAAAAAAAATCAAGAATCTTGACCTTCGAGTTTCAGAGATATAGTGATGTAAAGTGTGGAAAGTCTAACGACGTTATAGCCACGAAGCGACTGGAGCAGACTAGATCCGCGGATCTGGCAACGCTTTAGTGTTGACATCAGAATATTTTGGATTGTTTTGCACCGTTAAACTTTTTCTCACTTGAGACACCGCTGAGCACTGTTCGCAGAGGATATTCTAAATGAAATTCAAACCAAGTCTTCGTTAGTCTACATTTTTCTGCAAATTCGATTGACTACCGCACTTACAGCATTTAAAATTATACGCCGATTCTTTGAGACTCACGACATGATGCCCCAAATTTTTGTTGTTCATAAACTCTACATTCTTATTTTTTCGTTTTTGTTTCTACGGGTATAATTTTGACCGCTTTTCCATTTTTGGTGATCCTTTTTTTTTGTTTCGCAAATTGGCCTTTATTTTGCCTTTATTATTATTTGCGCCACAGTTCAAATTTTGCATTTCACTGTATACTAAATATCACGACAAACATTACCTGGCTTTGCGACGTTGCCACGATCTCCGCACTCGCTAGAATACACTAATGTGTGCATATCCGTATAGGCAGACTGTCTGTGTATTAGTAGCCAGAATGGATAGCCTGATACAAAAGTGAGTGTTAGGTGATGTGTGGAACGTTGTTATTTTTGGAACTCTAAACATTATATGACGCATTTTCTTCATTAATTTATAAGTCTTTATATCCCAATAAGATATAAAAACTACATTATGAGGATATTTCGCAATATTTCGAAGCTTTTTTCGATTGAGCGGAGAATAAAGTTTTTAACGTGACTGTGACGAGATCACTACACGGAGAGAATTAAAAAGTAATTTTTGTCGTGAATTTCACGGTAAAAATTACCGTGATATATTTCAATTTGGCGATAAGTGAGAAAAGCATAATAATTCGTATGCGACAAGTTTTTTTTAACTCACGTTACAGAAAATTTCAAATACGTACACGGAGAGAATTAAAAAGTAATTTTTGTCGTGAATTTCACGGTAAAAATTACCGTGATATATTTCAATGTGGTGACAAGTGAGAAAAGCATAATAATTCGTATGCGACAAGTTTTTTTTAACTCACGTTACAGAAAATTTCAAATACGTAGCTAAAATTTTACTATACAAGAAGGGTAGCGCGCACGATAATTTTTACCGAGAGCACAATACATTTTCCTATAACACTTATTAAACTTTATAATAAATCTTAAAATAACTGTTATAAAGACGATACTTTTTTATAGACTTTTTTTAAAGGCATAAAATAATAAAATGCACAGTAAAATTTCGCTGATATTATATATTTTTTAAATTTAAGTTTTCCGTATTTTGTTACACATCAAAATTTACTAGAAAATGTGGTAAAATTTTCTATCTGAAGAAGAAATTTTATTTTATTTTCGTGAAAATCTGTGTTTTACTCAGTAATAATAAGCGAAGTTTAAGGGTTGTCATCTGGTTACCGTTACTGCACGGTAATTTTTAACATTTAATTCTCTCCGTGTAGCTAAAATTTTACTATACAAGAATGGTAGCGCGCACGATAATTTTTACCGAGAGCACAATACATTTTCCTATAACACTCATTAAATTTTATAATAAATCTTAAAATAACTGTTATAAAGACGATACTTTTTTATAGACATTTTTGAAAGGTATAAAATAATAAAATGCACAGTAAAATTTCGCTGATATTATATATTTTTTAAATTTAAGTTTTGCGTATTTTGTCACACATAAAAATTTACTAGAAAATGTGGTAAAATTTTCTATCTGAAGAAGAAATTTTATTTTATTTTCGTGAAAATCTGTGTTTTACTCAGTAATAATAAGCGAAGTTTTAGGGTTGTCATCTGGTTACCGTTACTGCACGGCAATTTTTAACATTTAATTCTCTCCGTGTACCTTCATGCTCCGTCCTCATTTTTATCCCCGAAGGGTACAATGTATTTTTTTTTTCACCAATCCAACAAAACGATTTGAACTTCTAGAGCCCCCTGTCCACATTTACAGTTATATAGATCAAGAAAAAAGACTAGAAATCGCGGACAAGTTTGATCGGAGAAAGCCAGCTGTACTTCCGAAATTTCCAAACGTAGTATCGTCCGAGCAGATACCGCGCATCGCTGCCAATCCTTGCTTTCCGCTCAATACTTTTAATCTCGAGGAACAGGCGCGGTTGCCTGACAAACGAAATCGCCTGGAGAAAATCCGACTCTGGAGGAAGATGCAAAACGATCCAGCGGTGGGTTCCTGATACCAGAAAGCAAAAAAAAAACAATAGAATGAAATAAAATAAGTAAAAATGTGAGAAAAGGCGAAATAAGTTCACTCTGTTAAAATTAATATTCTCCAGGTAGACATGAGCAGTTTTCTTCCGGAGCCACGTCCGGAAGTCTCGCGAACCGACAGTAAAAAGTGGCCGGCCACTTGGCCCTGCGTTACTCGCGATTTGGCTGGGGAGAAGAGAAACGTAGAAAAATCGAAGAAACGTAGAGCAAAAGGCTTGTTACCTTGTCAGGAAGATACGGACAACGAGAGTAATCCGGATGTACCAAAAGACGATTTCGCCGATCACAAAGAGCTCGGTCACGCGAGAGTACCGATCTCTTGCCCGAGTGTGAAAAAAATGTATCTCGTGGATCGTTCGTGTGGGGACAAGCCCGGTCTCGTTGACGGTGACTATGTCATATATCTCTTTGATAAGGACGATAACGAGAAATCGCAACGGGTATATGCTGATGTCTGCCTGAGAGGAATGAAGGGCATGCATCTTCTTGAGCTGCGAGATGAAAGAGTCCGCAAGAAGACCTGGAAATTTTGTCTTTATCAAGCTGTCGTTGCACTTCTTGCGAAGACCCAACTCAGGTGAGTGATTAAACCCAAACAAACCCCTCAGAAGTATTAAACTTTGATAATAAAAATTTGTGTTTGTACTTTGTAAAAAGCTGGAATAATTTCGGGAGGCTCGGGAGGCTCGGGATGTCGAGGGAGTGAGGATTTTATTTTTCATAAATCTTTAAGCGTTATCAAAAGATATATCTTGTGAACCAATCAATCAAAATGTGGAAGGTGGACGAGTAGCACCGTGACATCATTTTGCAAACCTATCCTCTTCACTTTTACCCTAAACTTGGCACGAGCGTTGTCCACAGCCATTCTATCGTAATGCACCGTATCGCATTCGTACGCTGAGAGAAATTAATTGTATTTTCAAACATACTTTAACCGTATTTTATATTACCCTGAGGGGACAGCAATATTTTCGTCATGACTATTTCCCAAAATACACTGACAGTAAAATTCTTTTGATATTAACTAGATGCGCCTATTTGATTTTTTTTTAATTTGAATTAACTAGATTTTTCGTGAAATCAATTTTTCCTATTGTATTCCATTATTAAAATTATTTATTTCAAATATATTTATTTATTCAAATCAAGATCTATTTAATATAGTCTAATATCTAAATATTTTATTTATTCCTAATAAATCTGTGATTTGGTTTCATCTGGCAGTATAAGACAAAAGTGACAGAGGGAAAAATGATACACGATTCAGCCTCTCAAAAATCTCATGGCTTTGTTTTCATTAGAAGACTTGTAACATTCTGCAGTTGCGGAAAATGGTTAGTCTTTCTTCTATACATAAATAGTCGCGCGTGTTAATAAAAGGCACGATGATACCTTCCTTTTTTTCCAAATAACAGCCTTCTTAGTGAAAAAAAAGAAAAATAATTAAACTTTTTTTCACCGCACTTTCATGCCATGAACCTATATTCCTTTCTCGTATTCGTGCGATGTATCGCGTTTTATCGTTATTTATTTAATTTGAATATATTTAATATTTAAAAAGAATAGCTTGAACAAATTTAAAAATATATTTGAAACAAATAGGGCCGTAGTAGACCCCAAGACAAGGAAAAAACCTATTTTATTTAAATAGATTCTATTTAAGTTAAATATTTTTTGGCAGTACTGCTTATTGATATTTTAGCAGCTGTGTAAATTATGCACACATGTTAATCGCAACCAACAGAATGGATATTTCCTTACACTATCAAAAAACAACTCCCCCAATATGCTAATAGTGTACAGAACTACAATATAAATATTGGGAGTAAAAATTAATTCGATCCGTTTTCAAGAGATGGCTCTGGCTGTTATAAATGTTTCGGTTAAAAACCTTGTTTTTTACTGTGTTGAATATGTCAAATTTTGTGTTAACTAAGCAGCATTTGCGGCAAGTTTTACTTTTCTGCTTTAATTGGAAGAAAAGTGCAGCTGAAGCGCATCGAATGCTTGTTGAAGTTTATGGTGATGATGCTCCAACTGATAAATCATGTAGGAAATGGTTTCGACGCTTTAAGAACGGTGATTTCAGCGTTGAAGACAAGCCTCGCCCTGGACAGCCAAATGAGCCAATGAGCTGCTACAACCTGGCGATTCCATTACGGGCGATCGGTATAGACTACAATTGATTCATTTGAGCCGTGCATTGCGAGAAAAATGGCCGGAATACGAGCAAAGACATGACAAAATTATTCTTCTGCATGACAACGCTCGGCCTCATGTCGCAAAAGTCGTAAAAAAATATTTGGAAACGCTCAAATGGGATATTTTACCGCATCCGCCGTATTCTCCGTTCACTTCTTTCGTAGAAATCGAAAATTGGCTCAAAACTTGGATCGCCTCACAAGACGAGACTTTTTTTCGAGATGGAATTAGAAAATTGTCTGAGAGGTGGGAAAAAGTAGTAGCCAGCGATGGACAATACTTTGATTAATCTATTCATACCTTCTATTTTGAAATAAATGGATTTTTTACCACGAAAAAACGAACCGAATTAATTTGTACTCCCAATACATTGATAAAAATGTTGCTTTTGATTTACGACGATGTTCGCATTGATTTATACCATATTGTATGATACGTCTACTAGATGTATAGAATATTTCATAAATCCAAAGTGAAAGAAAAAAACTCGATTGTTTTAATGATTTTTTATCATAATTCCTTAATGATTTTTTATCATAATTCATCATTCCCTGACCTCCTGAAATTATTTCTTTCGAAGAAAATATTGAAAGGTATATATTCAAAGGCTCCTTATACCAGATCAAAGATATAACGCCTTGAGACAGTCCAGTACTGCTGATTACACCTTCATATATAGTTCATCCTTACAAGCGTTTTGATATAGAGCTTGAAAAAGTAGGCATTCAACCTGTTAAGACCTGTTGAACGATTTTGACAATGTCCTGCTTATAAATATGCCCTGAAATTTATATTCGTTAATTTATAATGGTTGGTAAATTTACCACGGGAAAATTTACTTTTGCATACTCATCGATCCTAATGAATTTCTGTAATTATTTATAAATGTGTCTCCCGTGAGTTTATTATCGCCGAAAAATATTTATTATAATAAATTTCTGATTATCAATATATTTCGTAAATTTATAACAGAAATTAATCATAATGGATAAATTGAAAAAAAAATATATCCCCTATCGGCGAAAAGTTTCCGGACAAAAATTCAAAAAAGTTCCGAAATGATTTTTTATGTCACTTCGCCGATAGTTGACACAAATGAATTTGATAAACGGCATTTTGAAGGGGAGGAATTCACCTTTATTCCGTCTTTTTAAATTTTTTTCTATTTTTTTTACAACTAGTACCCTTTTTCGAAAACGACCTTTTTTGCCTTTTTTTGTTTCTTTTCTGGTGAACCCCGCTTACAGACAACATTTTTTTTATGCATTTCTTTGACCGGAATCATAAAGAGGGAAGCTCAAGCTTCAATTTTGTTTTTTTTTTTTAAGTTCGTACGATTTTTTTTCTAGAGATATTTTGATTAAAAAAAAAGAGACAATTTGACAAATAACGCGAAACGCGAAAACGACAAGGATTTAAGGAAAACCTCAAGATAGTAAAAAGTTAGTCGGTTTTCGTTGAGTTCGCGAGAATTTTTTCAGATTTTTTCGAAATTTTTTTTCACCTATTTTCGGTAAAAAATCAGATGATTTAATTACCGTAACTCGAGAAAAAAATGTCAAAAAAAAAATTGGAAATAATTCTATTGCGTTGAAAATAGAAAAATAAATCCTCTCTTGAAATTTCACCACAAACCCTTTAATTCTCGAGTTACGATAATTAAATCATCTGATTTTTTACCGAAAATAGGTGGAAAAAAAATGTCGAAACAAATCTGAAAAAATTCTCGCGAACTCAACGAAAACCGATTCAACTTTTGACTATCTTAAGGTTTTCCTGGAATCCATGTCGTTTTCGCGTTACACATTATTTATCAAATTGTCTCTTTTTCAAAAAAATCAAAATATCTTTAGAAAAAAAATCGTACGAAGCTTTAAAAAAAAAATTGAAGCTTGAGCTTCCCCCTATATGATTCCGGTCAAAGAAATGCATAAAAAAAATTTTTGTCTGTAAACGGGGTCCACCAGAAAAGGAACAAAAAAAAGCGAAAAATTGTCGTTTTCGAAAAACGGTACTAGTCCCAAAAAAAAATAGTAAAAAATTAAAAAAACGGAATGAAGGTGAATTCCTCTCCTTCAAAATGCCGTTTATTAAATTTTTTTATGTCAACTATCGGCGAAATGGCATAAAAAATCGTTCCGGAACTTGTTTGAATTTTTGTCCAGAAACTTTTGGCCGGTAGTGTATATACATATATATATATATTGCTATAAAACGATACTCGAAGAATTCATTTTGCAAATTTTCCGAATGATCAGATACAAGTTCGCGTGGAGCGTTAACATTGACTACATATTCGATCACGCGTGGATGCTCTTCATTCACATGGGTAGCATAAACGTCAAAGAGAGAATTCGGTTTGACGACGTCGTCGTGTACAATTACAAGTACAGCGTTGAGCTCGAACTCGTTCACGAGATGAAAGACGTGCCGAGGATCACAGGTGTTAGCTGGAGCTATGTAGAAAAAGAATTCGAAAGCACGCTAAGATTGGAGAGGCCGGAATTGATGAAAACTCGTGAATCGATTGGTTGGGAAAAGGCAAAAGTTCGAAAATCACCGCCGGTTCACGAATTGACTCGCAAGATTGAGGAATGGTTCGATGAACTGCCGCTCATATATCGTAATTGTATCTTCAGAACGCCGAAGTTTTCACTCGCTTTTTGGAAGGATGAAACTTTTTGGTATCTTTATAATCCTTATCGTTGCGACGAATTTGGCCTTTGGCACGATGAGGGTTTTGCCTGTATTATGAAATTTTGCTCTAAGATTTCATTCAGGCGACATCTGATGATTTTGTTGCTAAGAGCTTACTCTTACGAGCCGGACAGTCCGCTGAAACTTTCCAGCCCGAAAAACTTGGGCTCAGGAGAAACCGAAAAACGTCAATCCGAAAAACTTAATCAAAAAACAAAGCCAGACAGCGAAATAGGCCATGCAGATTCGAAAGATGGCACCGTAGAAACAGCAAGCGAAGAGAATCAATCAAAAGACGTTTTCACGATACAAATTTATCAAATGATATATCACTGCGTCCAGATTCACAATGTTAAGCTCCTCCAAAGGAAGCCACCCAAAGCCAAAATGGAGAAGGTGCGGAAAAAAGAAATTGACGATTGCGGCCTGGATCTATTGATGGCCAAAGATGCCTGCGGAAAAAATAGTCTCGATGTCAACTACGAGAAAGACGATGACGAAAACACCGAGGTTGAGAAAGCTTCGTGGCTCAAAGCCTTCAAAGTCACGTGGGCGAGATTCTCGTCCTCGAAGAAAGGTAAAGATGTGAACCAAGATGGCGTTAAGCTTCGATGGCATCAATACTATGTGGAAGAACCGCTCAAGCTGTTTTCACTCTGGGGTGAGATTCATCCGACGGGACACATGTTCTCGAGGGAAAATCGTGGAAAACAGATTCAGGCTTGCTACGTCATATGCGCTGGAATGACGCGAATCCAAGCGCCGGAATATTGGAGTCCCAAGACTCTCGACGCGATTGTCATGTGCGGCGATCGTTATTATACGATGAGCAAGCACGAGCGGAGAAATATCGACTGTGGAAGCGAGATCAACGATGTGGAGTGCGGGGAACGATATCTAGGAAGAAATTTCAAAATCGGCGAGACACTATTCGACGTTGATGTACTCGACATTGTATGCGGGCGATTGTACGAAAAGCACGGACGTAATCTTTGGAAAATTCTCGAGCAAATGTTCCTCAAGGAACACTTTGGTATTTTAACTTGCGAGAGTTCGTGCCTGGGTATTTTCAAATTTTGCGGTTCTTATTACATGATTGATGTCAACAGCATTGGTCCACCATTGTTCCAATATGGCGACGGTGTCGCTTATCTCGTAAGAGCCACCAGTTATCACGAATTCATGAAGGTCCTTGTTCAAACGATTGGATCGAGTGAGTGCAGTCGATTCACCATCAACGCTATAGTAATCGATAAAATGATAGATCTTGGAACGACGGATCTTCGCGATGAAGTTGGAAAAGTCGTTTTACGGAAATTGGAGTGTCCTTACGAGGACGAAGCCAAGGGATCCAAGAGATGGAAATCCAAGGATCAGGATCAGAAAAAATCGACCATTAATAAGGTTTCTTGCAGAAAAGCTAGCTGTCGAAATTGAAGACTTTTTGAAAAGAATGCCAGTCGCAGAAATTCTTAATTTGATTATTCGATTACGTGAAAAAATCTGGTTTTGGTTTGATAATTCATAATAATTGTGTAATAAAATGCAATAGCTGAGAATTAAATTCCGAAGTAAATAATAACGAATAATTGTTCTACACCACTGTTGTCATTAATCCTATAACTCATGTTCGCTTTTTCCTACCTTCTAACTCATGGGTGGGGCAGATACCCAACCCTCGCGTTTCTTGTAGGCACCAGCCTTCCATTCAGCAGTAAAAAAAATATGAGTACATGAATCTTTTCGTTTTTCGATGAGAAAGAGAATGGTGTAAAGCAAATTCGGTTTCAGAAATACCCCGATATAGGCCGAAAATCAGCAAGCATACCATTTTTTAAACAAAAAATTCGATTTTTTTCTTCTAATTAGCACATCCTAAAATATACGGCGTTTTAAAGAAAAAACATTGAGCTTATAAAAAATAGTACATTGTGTACCAAGGAGACAAAGTGGGACTTTTTCCACGAGCGCGATGTTTTCAGTACGAGTCGTAGACGAGCGCGCGAGGCGAAGACGAGTACTGCAAACATCGCGCAAGGGGTAAAAGCCATATATGTAATACTCCTATATTGTCAGCGCTCACCGAAACGTGACGAGAACATTACGGTGCAGACAATATCGCTCTCTCGCGCGTGGTTCGTCACTTTGGCTTGCAATGCGCAAGCACGAATGAAAGCGGGAGTGCGCAGCAGTTGTATTGAGTATATGGAAACACGTCATTCCTTGACTACGCCATTGCCAGTGTAAAAGTGCTGTGAGGTTATGAGTGCTCGTGTTTTGGAAAACGAAAACGTGTTTTGGACGTCGACATTAATCGAAAATGGGTTATGCTTGTTATTTGTGTAACCGGCAAGCCTCGAGAAATGATAACATTTCGTTGTATAGGTAAGTACATTCTGAAAATTATATAAATGAGCATTATGTGTTGATATATTGTAGTATATACTCGTTTGTCTGCAGTTTTCCAAAGGATCCAGGTTTACGTCAAAGATGGAAACAAACTTGTGGGCTCACTGAAAAAGATGATGTGTCGCGTATTTACATCTGTTCTGCTCACTTTTCTACGGATAAGCATGAAAAAGTGGATGCGTTATGACAGTCAAGAATTCGTTTAATGATACGAGCAGTGCCATCGATATCTGTTCCTGTCACAACTCTTACACCTCCTGCATCGTCTCACAATGTGCAGAACAACATCAGTGACCGCAGTCACCGCAGTGTGGAAGTCGCTGTGGAGATTGACGCTACTCGATCTGGGAAAAATTGTTGTTCTTCTTTGAAAACATACCACGTAAGATATGAGTAATATACGACGCATTATAAATTTGTAACATGTTTTATATAAATATTGATATTTTTCACAGATGCGGCCTCGATTGAATTGCACACCCCTCGACAACAACAACTTGCCGAACCACGCTATATCTCGGAAAACGCATCACGTAAGATATGAGTAACATATGACGCATTATAAATTTGTAACATGTTTTATATACGTGTCGATATTTTTCGCAGATACGGCCTCGAGTGAATTGCACACCCCTCGACAACGACGATTTGCTGAACCACGCTATATCTCGGAAATCAGCACACCTGATTTTTCAACTCCCAAGAGAACTCGGCGGGTTTTAAAACTAGTGAAGGAGACCGATGACAAGAAATCGAGAACTATAAAAAGGCTCCAGGACCAAGTTTTGCGTTTGAAGAAACGTATCGTCTCTTTACAAGATTTGGTACAATGTTTAACCGATAAAGGGCTCATAGACCGAGGAGGCTGGCGATAATTTATTGGCACATATCATAGACGTGTCGCCAAAATAAAGCATACAAAATATCAGTGAGATCCCCCTTGAGTCTATATATTGTAACGATCCTGAGGTCAAAGGCGATTTACCCCAGAACCACCACACAGACAGGTAACAGCGAGTAGGAATATAAACAAGAGAGAACGAGCGACCAACCGCCAAGGCAATCCGCACGGGTCAAAGCCCCAAAAATTGAGAAAAGAAGGGATTCACGGATTTATTCGGAAAGGGGGAGTACCCTCTCCCAAAATCCCAGCGTTCACGTGACCACGCCAAAGACGTATAAAAGGGCCCGAAATCGCAGGATCGAGACTCTTTTCTGACACGCAGACGTGAAGAGTCATCTCAAGTAGCAAATAGGATTTAGTATTAATAAAATATTTTTAAGATCTCTCCCTCTCCTCAAATCGAGAAGAAAAAGGGCCATTTCGATTGCAAAGTCGAAGGAATCTGTCTCGAGAAAAGGGTCTTGGCATTGAGCTCAACACCCTCTGACGCTCACGGCGCTCCCGACTTCAAGACCTAGGTCTAAAGATCGGGCAATCCGTAAGGATTGATGCACTGATCGCAGCATTGCGTCTGCCATCCGCGGAGTGCCGGAGTAAGTCAAACGAGACAAGGAACCTAAAACTATCACTCGAAAACCCGATCGTTCTATAGGGGTAAAGATCCCCATAAGATAGCCAAACGTCATAGAAGGTAGCATAGGAGGCTCCAGGATCCGCTAGGCTCGTTGGCACACGGTATTGCACCGCCTGCTCTCGAGTTCCCAACATCCAAGGCCTCACAGTCACGACTAAATTAAAGATCAATAAATAAATTAAGAAGATTATTCGAAGTCAAGACCACGAGTCATTTAAAAATAAAATATCAGGTCCTAGACGTAAACACAAGAGCCGCTCGAGCAAAGGCCGTTGTACGCAGGCCATCATACACACATACACAAACAAAAATATAATACTCATACATCTTTTTTTCTCTCTCGCTCCCCAAGCAAGATATCAACACCTCACTTCAAAATCCCAACACCTTTCCCAGCTGATGATGTAAATAATCCACCAACCTTGGTGGCACAGCTGAGGCGATCTCCTGTCAAAACAAATATTTCCTATCCTCGGGTCGAAAAAAAAAACGAATCGTTTCAATATTGAATATACGAGAGTGCTTATGAAAATGAAATATAATATGAATGAATATAAAAAAATTTTAAAGTGCACAATACATGTGAATAATAAATGTATGCATTTGTTGAGGTTTCTTGAATGTTATGTTTAAAACGCCGAACCTCTCCTTTCCTTGCTAATGGCATCAACATTTCTCGCGCAAGTAACATATATCTATTATGACTACGCCAATGGGTCGCGCGTGCGCAGAATGACCAAAAATAACTCGCTCTGTCTCACTTCATCGCCGTCCTCACCACTTATAGGGAAGCATAGGCCGCTGGCAATATAGGAGTATTACATATATGGTAAAAGCCCCTGTCTCCGAAGTGCGCACGATTATTTATATACCAAAACCACGTTTTCTGAGCGTTTGTATTGTTAAATACATATGGCATGTGCCGTAGCTGTGTTGCATATGTAAGGTGTATCGCACATGGAAGCTGTGTCGCACGCGCGGGGGTGCAGGGGGTGGACCCCCCCCCCCCCCCCCCCCCCCCCCCGTAGCACCAAACGTAGCTTTGATATGTATCAGCATATACACAAATGGGTCGTACGTCGATTCATAGAGGTTTTATGATTTTTATGGGAATATTTCGTGTGTCGTCTTTGTCGCGTCTTCCTTCAGATCTGGCGGTCTGCATTGGAGCCACTCGTCACGGCTATGTTTTTCAATATCGCTTATTGTTTATTTTTTTTTATATTAATGATTTATGTCGCGGTAACACGTGAAAGTGAGGTTGTGTTTCTTCCCGCAAATAACGCCTCAGCGTACACAATAATTCCTCGACCTAACGACTGAGGGCAGCACCTAACGACCGACAGCTGTTGTACAGGGACGTTTCACAATTTTTAAATCCAAGGACGTAAAATAACTCTTTTACGTACCGTTTACACACACGAAAAAGCGAGGAAAACATGGTACTGGTATATAAATTTAGTTTTGTTTATCTGTCGAAACAAGCTTTGGTCGTTTTTTGAGAATGTCACATTAAGATGACAAAAAAACTTCGTGTATTTTCCACGAAATTGCAATAACAAATAAAATACTCATATGTATAGGAATATTATAATTTTTGTGGAACACAGTGATTTCCAAATCTAGTATTTAATAACAATTAATAATAAATCGTTATACTTTACAGCGTTCATGTACATTAAACGTCCATTTACTGGTGGTCGAGTGTCCATTTACTGGTAATTTCGTCAATTTACTGGCGATTTAGTCATTTTGCTTCTTATTTATCAATTTCTCCAATATTATTTGTTGCAATTACTTTGAATTTTTTTATTGTACTAACAGAATAATATCTTTTGTTGGCTATGGCAATTAAAAAGTTTGTTTTGATAATATTTTCATTTAACAGTTCACTTGAATCCTATAGTTAACCCGAATCTATATTCCGTTCGAAAAGTATTTTTATTTTGGAATATGAAAATGGAGAAAATACGCAACTTGTAAATACGGAAAAAGTCAATGGAAACGTAACAAAAAAAATGTTTGCCGGAGTATAAAAAGAATATAAAGAAATCGTATATTGAACTCAATCTACTGTCGCGCAAATACAACAATGTACCGTTACATGCACCTCGCAGGCGCCCCTTTGGCATCGTTGGCAAAAAACCTGAACGTTGCGATCCTTTCCGTTTGAACAAAATGCACATTTCGCCGTTTTTTTTTTGCTTGACCCTTAGTGCTGTTGGTTTTCCTTCTTGCAAAATGGTACTGATTGAAACTTGCAAGTCTCGCGTGAATTCGGAATCATTAGCCTCGCTCGCAGATGAGGCTCCATGAGAGACTTGACGAGACTTTTTATGAAGGTCCTCCGAATCGAATTTTCAAGGTCCGCGTTGAAATTGTGGAGGATCATCGCGTTATTTTTTTTATCAAATTAAATATAAATTATATGGCTTTAAATAATGTATGTGACCATTTGGGCTTGAATTGCGTAATAATACGTAAAATATATTGATTATGGTAAAAAAAAAAAGGAAAATTCACTTACCACCACAAAATACCAACGGCAACATTATACTGGGGTAGATGCCCACCCCGGACCCTCTTGAGATCTGTTTTGCCTAACAACCAGCGCAAACGAAGCCAGCTAGGAAAACTGAATTGTGATCATCGTTCCCAGTTGACAATGTCGATTTATAGCTTAGGAGTGCACTTTGGAAGTTGACTGGGGTGGGTTTCTACCCCGTACTAGTGTAGAGGTAGAGCTACCAAATTACCTTCCTTACGTTAAGGAAGGTAATTTGGAATACCATTTTGTTTTAGGCCTGCGACTTTTTTTTCTGTAAGGTGTGAACACATAAAACCTTCATGAAATTGAAACAATATTCATATACTATCAATCTGCAAGCTATCACAAATGACTAAATATCGCTACTGGGTACAATTTTAGTTTAAACGCAAAATTGCACAATTCCGTTTTTGAGTTGGGGTGCCGGGGTTTTGGAATAGGAGTATTCCAAAATATTGTATATTCACCGTGCTTAACTTATTTATGTAGGCTATTATTATTAGGCCATTGTTTTGGAAGAAAATGTAAGACTTATGATTATTTCTATAATGAGCTTTAATCAGTCTTTAATCAGTTTTAACAATCAAATAAATGGGTTATTTGCAAAAATCGCAAACATAGGATCCACCTTCATACCCGGCCCATTCACCGTGCACCTAAATCCCACACAAAAAACACTGCATCCATTCTTCCCCCTTTCTGTCTTCACTATACTTCCCTTTACAGAAAATACACTCTGCATCAGCTGCAGGGGGTCTTCCACCAATTCTCTGAATTGGTGAAAATTACCAATATACCAACAGACAGACTTTCCCTTTTATATATTAGTGGGATAGAGGTACGTCTAGTTACATCTACATCTAGTTACAAAATTGATGGTAATTTGGAATATTCTGAATTATCATCAGTTCGGGTATTCCAAATTAGCAACTAAACGTAGTCGGCTATAATCTCTATTTTTTTTTGGTTATCAATATACAAATATTTGAAGTCAAAGCAATATACAAAGTTTATGGTCTATTTTACAGTACACATAAAGCTAAACAACATAATAATCTCGAAATTTAGCAAGCTGAACACATTAAACACGTACCTCAAAAGTTTAAAGAAACAGTCGTTCACAATTCGAGCTTTGGTCACCATCTTAGAAAAGTTGCGGCGGAACCGTGTGGACATATCGACAAATGACGCCTTCTTTTAAGGGGCCAGTCCACTTTGAAAATTTCAAAAAATCGATGTTTTTTTACTGTTTTCGAAAGTACATATATTCAGAAATATTGTGTGAAAATTTTATGAAAATCCGAGCTCTCTAAGTATTTTTTTTTTACCTGAACGTCAGGTCCTCATTTCGTCCACCTGAGCGTATAGCGCGCTCGGCCGACCGCAACATTACAAACATCCTCCTGCTCTTTCTGAGGAAATACAGGAAGTTTTAAAACCTATTTACGAGGATCTCACCAAAACAGAACTGCTCGAAAGGTGTTTAGGTGGCCATACGCAAAACAATAATGAAAGTTTTAACGACTGCGTGTGGAATATGGCACCTAAACACATGTTCAACGGCAAAAAAATCGTAGACATTGCCTGCAAAGTTTCCGCGTGTGACTTTAATGAAGGATTTCGTCCAGTGCTTAAAATAATGGAAATAATGGGCGCCAAACTCGGCCCGATCGCCATCGGATTCGCCGAGAATCGCGATGACGAGCGTGTTCGCTCTGCAAACCGCCGCAGTTCTGAGTGCCCAAAAGAGACCAGAACCAAACGAAAGCAAGCAAGACTTGAAGAAATCGACGATGATGAGCAATCAGAAGGGATTTTGTACGGTGCAGGAATTGCCGATTGAGTTTAGGTAAGAGTTTTTCATAGTATAAACTACAAACGCGTTTTTCTCGAAACAACGTTTTCAAAATCTAGCTCCATCGCATCTCCAAAACTAATAAACCGAATCTCTTGAAATTTGAACCCCATATTGTAAACATGATTCGCAACAAGATGACCCTCGATGGTGTTCAAATTTTGATTTTTACTCTTTTTTTGCGAAAAACTGCGAAAAAAAGCGTTTTTTTTACTTTTTTCGTTTTTCATCTGCCATTTTTTTATTTTTTGATAGAACTTTATATCCGAGGGTCATTTTGTAGCTGGTGTCATACTGAATCTAATGGACTTTGATTTTTTTGTTTCAGACAAGCTGTTGCCGAGTTGTGATGGAGCTACCTAGCCCACCTATTTTTGAGGCGTTACGTTAAACTATAGTTTTTGTACTTAAAAATGAATAAAAATGAATTACATTTTTTTTATGTATTTCAAGACTTTATTTATCAAGCCCAACAACTTATTCATATCTTTCATAAAATCCTCAAAAAAAAATCGCGAAAATAGCCTTTTTTTCATGGCTCCAAAGTGGACTGGCCCCTTAACATTTCCTGGCCATAAAACCGAGATGACGCTACTAGTTTTCGTGAAACCCTACTATTCCAAATAAACAGCAGTATTTCAAATATCCTTCCTCTCCTCTACTAGGGTTAAATATAGAGGAAAAAAAAAGATTTTGCGTATTTTACCATTTGTTTACAATAAAAGCGATAAAAAGGAATGTTTCAGCGCTCGGAACACAACATTTTTAATCGATTCCTAGCAGCTAATAAACCATTTATTTATTTTTAAAAAGTGAATAATAGGAATGCATATCAACACCAGATATTCCCGAATTTATTGTGATTGACCAATTTCAAATGCTTTCGAATTGCAACGTTCCTAAATCTTCGAGGTGGATTTTCGTATGGTGAGCGATTCCGGCAAGAGCATTACCTTTTTCCAAATAATACTAAAGGATCGCTCATTGGGTTTTGTACCAGTCGAGGGTCAGTGGACTTTAGTATTCACTTTGCTCACGTAGTTCATGGATAGCTATACAGGTATATTTCTATACAGACGAGGAATAACCCAACGAAGAGCTCTTGCTCGACTGGCGTCGCATGACTTTGGTCACCTGAATAATTGAGCTTGGATGGAGGTTTTCTTTACTGGTAAAATAAAGGTCGGTACGACGAGGGAAGGGAGAAGGGCACTTAAGTCGATCGTCTTTAGGTCTCAGCGACGTCTTCGACTACTCCTCCGAGATCGTCAAGTATATAACTACGAGTTCAACGACGGGGGACCATTAAACTTGCACCGTGAATCGTCTTAGTTTTCGGGCACCGACCCCCTGAGGGTTTATGTACTTACTCACAAGACGAGAACTCGGCTAACTTTCGACGGTGTCCGGACCCCTTCTCTCTCTCTCTCTCTCTCTCTCTCTCTCTCTCTCTCTCTCTTTCTCTAGGTATGAAACCAAGTTTTCAGCGCACCTGTAATTGGCAAAAGCCCCAAGGCGTGATGGGAACAAGCTCAAATACACATTAGTTACGAACTCTCGTCATTCCGCTTCCGAGACGAGACTCGAACCGCAGAGACACTAGATAGCAATTTAAATGGCCGGAACGGTTGAACAAATTACTTTTGTGTCGGAGATATGTAAATACTTACGAAGAAGAGAAAATGAACAATTTGATGGTGGCATTTCATGATTCCTTATAAAGAGAGATCTCTCCCTCCCTCTCACCCTCCCTCCTCCTTTCTCTCTCTCTCTCTCTCTCTCTCTCTCTCTCTCTCTCTCTCTCTCTCTCTCTCTCTCTGTTTCTCTCTCTTTCAACTTAGGAGATTGGGTTTTGATGTTTCGGCTGTCATCAGGTCTCAGCGAAGTTCAAGCTGGGCAAATGGATTTCTTGACGTTTATATAAAAACTCAAACAGGTTTAAGGTTGATGCTTGAAAAATTGGGGTAAACAGATCTTAATGAAAGTTTTACTAGTCGTTACGGTATATTTTCTGAATATAATACTGGTAAAAGGTAAACGGCGGTCTTCGCATTCGTTTATTAAATATTCAATTTTAAAGTTCACGTTAGTGTTCGCTCGATTGTATTGGTTGTATAGAAGAAAGTTATTACCATTTCAGTTTCTCGCCTATAGCTGCCGTATAAGTGGAAAAAATGACCCAAAAAATCAATATTTCGATTATTCGAAAATCAACCCCTAAAACGATAAAATGGCATGTAAAAGTTTGTATGGAAAATTTTGTTCCTTGCGCGTATCAACTAGAAACTTGGTATAAATATTCTTCAAAACAAATAATAAAACGCATGCTTTAGGATTTTTTTAAACAACCCATATTAAGGGATGCAACTGGTAATGGCGTTTCTATGGGCCAAATTCCACGCGTACGAAGCTGCGGGCGAAAGCGAGTTATACATACTTGAGATCATTAGCCTGTTGGAGAGCATCAGCCTCGAATTCAGGCCCTCAGGAGATTATTATCCATCGTTGATCAATTCTGCTGTGACTTATGACGAAAAACAATCGTTTTTTGGTCCTTCTTCGTGCGAACATGAACTTCGGCCATACAGAAAATGTTCGTTCTATTCCTCGAAGTTCATCCATAAACCAGAGCTTTCAATATATTCACTTAAAATATGTAAATATCCAACATCTTTCGTGATGCTAAGGCAATTAAATCATAAAGTATTTGCGAAAAAAAACAGTATTCTATCTGCGAAAAACTGAGAGCGAGAAAAATAATCTTAAAACGTAGGCCAGGGTTTAAAAAAAGAAAAACCGAGCACATTTGATTTTAATTTTGCTAATAGCACAATAATTTATTTGTTTATACACATTCATTGTAAGCGTTATTTACAGTATTATTCATTAACTATTCTATCAATTATTTACATACTGGTATCATTGTTATTATCATTATTGTTATTATTATACGTATTTACATCACTCTTAGTTCGGTTGCTTTTCGTTTTTTTTTTGCGATTCTTAACGATTTTTCGTATACATCGGTATTCACTACTCCCTATCACTCTCTCTCTCTCTCTCTCTCTCTCTCTCTCTCTCTCTCTCTCTCTCTCTCTCTCTCTCTCTCTCTCTCTCTCTCTCTCTCTCTCTCCCTCTCTCTCTTTCTCTCCCTCGAACCCCAATTTGCAATTATTTGCACATTCAGTCGGGATGAGAAAAAATATGGAGTTAAAATTCGAGCGAAAAGAACCGAAGATCACGGGGTTTTGCGCGAAATCATATTCTAGCTAAAAATAATATTCGCCTCATTATTCAAGTTTTTTTTTTTTTTGGTTCAAAGTCGATTGCGATCGATCTTCAAATTCGTAGCAGAAACACGGTAAACTACGCAACCTCGAGGTCCGAACTGTCGGTCTCTTGTTCGTGCTGGCCATTCAGGGCCACGTGTCCCCCGATCCGAATCGCCGGAGGTGCTGTACCATCCTCGTTGCGCTGACGTTGTTCCAGCTGGAGCTTTCGCAAGCGTTCCTGCTCTTCCCTCTTTTGCTTCCGCCACTTTGCCCTTCGGTTCTTGAACCATACCTGAAACACCGTCAACGCGAATTCTCGTTACGTAAATTCAATTATTTTCGTCCGGCAGCTCAGACGGGCAGAAGAAATCACTTTTTTCCAAACCGCTTTTCACATTTTCTCAGAATGTCAACAGATTTTCACGTTTGTCAGTGATTTGTCATTGAAAAGAGTTATGATAAATAATTTCCGGAGCAGAAATTAAGTATGCAGAAAAAATATTCCTAAGAATGGGCAAAAGATGCGTATTTTTTCTTCGAACATTTGAATTGCATCGAAATTATCTAGGGAGAATAAAATTTTATAGTAACATTAGAAATTCGATCATGATGAACTTGCGGATTGTTGCTATGAGCTGTTCTGAGGAAAAAAAACCCTGATGGAAGTCAAACATCTTGAATCTATATTTTCAACACTGAGAGAGTTCTAAAAAAGTGATTGAACACTGTTTCTGATCATGGCAATTAATGGCGGATTAATTGCCATAATTAACCAACGAAATATTAGGTGTGCAAAAGAACCCATGCAGAAATTGTCGTAGGGATCCAATTGGATTTCTATACTTGTCCCTACTTCCCGATAGGGATCCGATGGCCCATCGAATTGGATCTCTATACTAAAACGTCACGCTCCCACATTGCATTCTAATCGGGATTCCCCATTGGAATCCAATGTACGAATTTAATTTAAATCCTAGACGATTGCCACATTGTTGAACAGAATGACATACGATTCGTGATATTGAAGTTTACATCGTTGGAACGCAATGAAAATAATGCCTATTTTTTTTTTGACTGTTCATATCTACGGTAAACTTTTTAGAAGATTTTCCTCAGAGATGTACAACCCAAATTTGTCGGAAAAGATTTTGGATAACAATAAAAATGGAGAATAACGAAAATCACAAAGAATTTTCATTGCATTCCAATAATGCAAAAACTTCAACAGCATTACGATTCTTGATGGATTCCATCGCATTCTGTACGTTGAATTTTCTAAACACAATATATAGGTATACAAAATGAGTGGATCTTGAAAAAATATGAAACTTATGTTAAAAATGTATAAATCGCTAAAACAAGTATATCGAAGGGTTATGTTTCAACACGCCAAATTTTTTCTCGTGACTTTTCACACATTTTCGATTCGAAGTGAGAATTCTCAAACAGCGTTAATCGAGGAACAGTGCAGAATCAAATTGGATGCCAATGAGGACGCCCTATGCGCGATGTCCCTAAGAAATCTTTATACAGATGTAGGTGCATCTTGGGACTCCCCAATAAATTTTTGAACGGGATTACGAAAGGATATTTTTTATGGGAAGAGCCAACAAATTACGATTGAGAATTTCCTATAAAAACACTCAAACGACTTCAATCCGGCAATAACCACGGCATCCACTTAGATTCCAATGTGGACTCCCTACGTGCGGCGTCCCTATCAAATCCCTATAGGGATGTGGTAGGATCTGGCCACTCCCCAACCAATTTTTGCACGGGAAGCTCTCGGTTTTAAAACAAAAACAGCTGTACTGAATATTTGAACGAAAAAAATGTTCCCTCCAAATCTAGTGTCATATAATACCAACCTAGTAGACTATCTTTCCGGACCAACAACTTAACATAACCTCAAAATATATTTATCATGAGCACAGTGAGCAAAATGAGTTGCAACAATGCGCATATTAGGCACTGTATGCACTTAGCGTGCGATCAGAAAAAAAATATTTTCGAGGCTGAGGAAATGATTTATCAGGCATTGGGGGAAGATGCCGTATCCATCAGTACCGTGAAGAAGTCATTTCAAAGGTTCCGGAGTGGAAATTTCTACCTCGAGGATACACTGAGAGAAATGTATGGTAACTTCAACCATATTTTAACCATATTTTATATTTCCCTGAGGGGACTTGTTAGTGAAAAAAAAGAAAAATATAATTTAACTTTTTTTCAGCGCACTTTTATGTCATGAACCCATATTCCTTTCTCGTATTCGCGCGATATATCGGAGATTTTATCTTCATTTATTTAATCCGAATCTAATCTTTATTCATTTAATTTGAATCTAATGTTTATTTATTTAATTTCATTCTAATCTTTATTTATTTAATTTTTATATATTTAATATTTAAAAAGAATAGCTTGAACGAAAAAAAAAAAATACTTGCAACAAATGAGGTCGTAGTAGGCCACGAGACAAGGAAAAAACCTATTTCATTTAAATAGATTATATTTAAATTAAATATTTTTTTTTGGCACTTCATATTGCTGCATGGCAATGCCAGACGACACACAGTGAAAAGAACCAGTGACGCTTTAGATTCGTTGGGCTGTGAAGTTTTGCCTTCTTCGGTTCTTCCGATCATTCCAACATCATTTGGTTGATAGGCACTTCGAAACGTTCGATGAAGTCAAAAAATCCATTACCGACTATATCGACTCGAATCCACCATCTTTCTAGCGCCAAGGAATTCGCAATCTGTCTGACAGCCGGGTGAAGTGTGTGGAAGCAAACGGAGGTTACTTTTCCGATTGAGGTAATTCGGTCGAGTTTGGCCGAAGTCAAATTTCATCCGTAATTTAGATTTATTTACGTACAATTTAACCATATAAAAGCTATGATAAATTAAATTGTTGCATAAAAAAATATTATAAGCTTGTATTAGGCGTGTAAATGATAAGTTAATAATTAATACCCGGAATAGACGAAAAAGTTGACTACCGAAAAAGTCGACTAACGAAAAAGACTCAACTTGACTACCTCTCTACACTTTAGGGAGCGAACTAACCTAACCTTACGCATAAGGTACTAGATTGCATTCACGAGTTTTGTTGTAAAGAAAATGGAGCGGGTGCGTGCTTCAACAGGCCGCTTTGCATCCTTTTTTTTAACATAATATGTCCGAGAAGAAACATAAAAACATAATACGTGTATTTGTATATTTGTGTCATAAAGCCTAAGAGTTTTTATCTAAGTCTGTATCTAAGTATTTTACAAGATTTATGTCCTATCAAGACTCTTGAGACGGTTGGAATGTTCCCGCTACAGAAAAAAAAAAAACTCTGCTTCCATTTGAATGTTGTTATACATATATTATATGTATATAATATGTTTTATATGTTACATATATTATATATGAACCAATTGTTCCTTGTTTACTTCATACTTGCTATACATTTGCTTGTGTTAGACAATATTCATGGAATATTCTTTGCTCACGTGAAATGTTACACTCGACCAAATTCAAATAAAGCGCGCGCGACTGCGCCGCCATGTTTTTTCCCCTAGTAACTTCTGCTAGCGAGAGAGATCCGGTGTATGACAAGGACAGAGGCCGCGGACTCGCATTAATTATTGAAATAACAAAAAACCCTGTGGTAAATCGACTAAAATCGTTGGTAAATATCTTTTATAGATATCAACCATTATAGTGGTAAGTTTTTTTTTGGCCCTCAAACGATTAATTTTTCGTGTATATTGAAATTTCGATAGTTGGCGTGTCATCTGAGCCTTATGCCCTATAAGAGCAATGTAAAGTTATTTATTAATTACACCCAAACTACATGGTGAATTAACTTAAAATTTTGCAGACATGTAGAGCAAGGTGAACTCTTTCGATTAAATTTAAAAAAAAACAGGGTCTTAAACGTGAACCTCAATTCGAACGAACTACCTTAAAATGTACCTTGATTCCAAGCACATAAATCATTGTTTTCATGAAAAAAGACCGAGAACTTATTAGTACACCTAATATTTCGAATCTTTTTTTCCCTTTCTTCTTTTTGTTCATATCGCCTGGAATTCATGAGTTAAGCTTTGCCTAAATTCCACATAATTTACATAGTCTGCTAACACCTAACACGTTTTTTCAACTCTCAAGGAAGAAAAAAAATACAAAGATGTTCGATTGCGCGGTATTGAGTAAATATTGTTAGTGCAGGTTGCCGTACGCGCGGTAAATTCGTGGAATTCGTTTGTGTACGAGCCCACCTTCTGTAGTCTCACCCCACTTGACAATTTTTTTTTCCTTCCTACCGGTCTTCAGCTCTCTCTCTCATCCCCCCTCTCTCTCTCTCTCTCTCTCACTTTTGGTCAAGAATGCTGAGCTCTCTCGTGCGTCTCGGAGGGAGAAAGGGATGAAAAAGGCTCGTTTCTTGACTAATTTCCAGCAGACACGGGAAACTCATGAGCGAAGAAGCAGGTGGACCGCAGGTATATGTTGTCTCGAAAATCTCGAAAAACATCGTGGAGACGGAAAGGGAGAAGCGCGCCCAAGAAGGAGTTCAAGCATCATTGAGACCAGGAGAATGAATTGCAGAATGAAAAGACCGCAAACAAGGATGTATATATGTTCACTCAATAGCTGATCCAAGTATGAACGTGGGCGGTCTTCGACAATGGGGCTAAACACGATTTGTAAGAGAGAACTTTGCCTTCAAATTTCACAGTCAAATCGTCGAATTATTCGCTTGATTTTTGTACCTTCAATATCTATACACATAAAACAGTTTCGTGACTGACTGACTGGCATATGGACAACGCACAGACTGAACCACTGAAGATAGAAATATAAAATATGGAAGATATTTTCCATGAACGTGTAGAGTTAGTGCAGGGAGGATTTTTCGAAAATCATCGCCTAAGGGGGTGAAATGGGTTGTTGAAGTTTGTATGGAAAATTGTATTCCCTACGTGCATCAAATTGAAATTCGGTATAAATATTCTTCAAACCAAATAATAAAACGAAAATTTCAGGACTTTTTTAAACAATCCCTAATTAGGGGCGCAACAAGGTCTTGACGTTTTTATGGGAAAATAAAAGTTCCTGCTCTTATCCCAATGAAATTCGGAAGACGTCTATCTTAAAGGTGCACTGACAGAGAATTTTTCGAAAATCAACCCTTAAAAGAATGAAATGCGCTATGAAAGTCTGTATGGAAATTCCTTGCGTGTATTAATTTGAAACTTGGTATAAAATCTTCTTCAAAACAAAGAATAAAACGTATAATTTACGGTTTTTAAAAACAACCCTTAATTAGGGGTGCTACGGGGTGCTTCCTTACTTTTATCTCAATGAAATTTGGAAGATATGTTTCGTAAAGGGTGTAGAGGTGCACTGAGAACGGATTCTTCGAAAATCAACTCCTAAAAGGTTGAAATGTGATGTAAAAGCGTGTATGGCAAATTGTATTCCTTGCGTGTACCAATTTAAAACTTGGTTTAAATATTCTTCAAAACAAATAATAGAACGCATCTTTTAGGATTTTTCAAAACAACCCCTAATAAGTAATGCAACTGCACTGCCAAAAAAAAAATGTATTTAAGTAGGAACTATTTAAATCATATAGGTTTTTTCCTTGTCTCATGGCCTGATACGACCCTATTTGTTTCAAATTTTTTTATTTGTACAAGCTATTCTTTTTAAATATTAAATAAAGATAAAACACGATATACGGCTCGAATATGAGAAAGGAATATAGGTTCATGGCATAAAAGTGCGGTGAAAACAGTTAAACTAGTTTTTTTTTCTTTTTTCGCTAACTGTTTTCACTAACAAGGCTGTTATTTGTAAAAAAATAAAGGTATCGTCATGCCATTTATTAACAGGCGCAACTATTTTTGTATAGAAAGACTAACCATTTTCCTCAACTGCAGAATGTTACGACAGTCTTTTAATGAAAACAAAGTCATGAGATTTTTCAAAGACCTAATCGTGTACCCTTTTTCCGTCTGTCTCGTTTTGTCTTATACTACCAGATAAATCCAAATTACAGATTTATTAGGAATAAATAAAATATTTAGTTATTAGACCATATTAAATAGATCTAGATTTGAATAAACAAATATATTTAAAATAAATCATTTTAATAATGGTATGCAATAGGAAAAATTGTATTTTACGAAAAATCTAGTTAATTCAAATTTTTAAAAAATCAAATAAACGCATCTATTTAATATCAAAACAATTTTTCTGACAGTGTGGTAATAAAGTTTCTATGGGCCAAATTCCACGTGGATGAAGCCGCGGACGAATTATATATATACAGGGTGAGGCACATAAAGTGTTACAGAGCAATAGCACTCAAACTATTGATCATATCCAAAAATGTTTCAGACAAAAGTTTCAGTGTTCGAGAAGGCCGTCATACTGGACCACCCTATTTTTTTTATCGGTGGAGGCGCTGAAGCTACGTCAAGGTCAACTCCACTTTTTTAAATGGAACCATGTATTTTTTTTCGATGACATTATTACCGATTTTAAGACGAATTCAGCGACTTACAAGACAAGGTCATTCTAGTCACGCAAAGTATGAAAATAGTCGAAAAATCGAAAAATATCGGAATAATCACTTTCAAAGGATCCACTGACCTTGGTTTGGGTCTACCTACAGAAGATGCTCGAAGTGATGACCCTCGACTTGTAAGCACTTGTTAATTCGCTGATGAAAAGACCGTCTAACTTCAGCCAACATTTGTGGTGTAATTTCGGTACACGCTCGGCGTATTCTTTCTTTCATGTCGTCAGGCGTGGTAGGTGCTACAGCCATTACGCGTTCTTTGACAAAACACCATAAAATGTAATCTGGTGATGTTAGATCTGGCGAACGAGGTGGCCGCCGCGTAATGACGGTAGCACCTACCTACGCCTGACGACATGAAAGAAAGAATACGCCGAGTTAGAGGATGATGAAGTTTGCGTCGCTGGGACGAAACGAAAATTCTTCGTGATATTTTTCATTTCTTTAAAAAAAATTATTATCTAATATCTTTTTGCTGCATGTTTTGGTTGCAAATTTTTAATAAGAATCCCTAAAAAGGTTTCAGTGATTTTCCTAGCCTAAATGGGCAAAATAAATACGGTAATACGAAGAAAAAAACATACTTTCGTTGCATTCCAACGATGCGAACTTCCAAATCATGAAGTTAGACGGTCTTTTCATCAGCGAATTAACAAGTGCTTACAAGTCGAGGGTCATCACTTCGAGCATCTTCTGTAGGTAGACCCAAACCAAGGTTAGTGGATCCTTTGAAGAGATGTACCGAAGAGCATGTACCGAAATTACACCACAAATGTTGGCTGAAGTTAGACGGTCTTTTCATCAGTGAATTAACAAGTGCTTACAAGTCGGGGGTCATCACTTCGAGCATCTTCTGTAGGTAGACCCAAACCAAGGTCAGTGGATCCTTTGAAAGTGATTATTCCGATATTTTTCGATTTTTCGACTATTTTCATACTTCGCGTGACTAGAATGACCTTGTGTTGTAGGTCGCTGAATTCGTCTTAAGATCGGTAATAATGTCATCTAAAAAAAATACATGGTTCCATTTAAAAAAGTGGAGTTGACCTTGACGTAGCTTCAGCGCCTCCACCGATAAAAATATAGGGTGGTCCAGTATGACGGTCTTCTCGAACACTGAAACTTTTGTCTGAAACATTTTTGGATATGATCAATAGTTTGAGTGCTATTGCTCTGTAACACTTTATGTGCCTCACCCTGTATATATATATATATATATATATATATATATGTACACTTCGTATAGTTTCTCAACCTCTTGCGTTTCTTTATATTTTTACGGGTCTCATTTTCCTACTGACGCGAACGAACAGGGCAACCGCAAGGGGTATCCGGGGATAAGGCAACGTGAAACTTGCTGTTTACACTTATTCCAAGCGGTAATCTTTTACCGAATAGGATTTTTTTTCTCCGAGTTCTGCTGGTCGAGTATAGGAGAGACGAGACAGTTAAAGTCCATCGAGAATGCTCCCAGTTCTTTCCTTAGCGTTTGTATGAGTTCGAAAGCGCCCAAAAGGAATCAACGCCGAGCTAAGCTCGCGTAAGATCCGACCACAATGAAAACGCTTCAAATTCTATGTTTGCGTGTACACCCACATACATACACCCACACATATTGTATATGTGGCGTTAATATTTTAGAATACTCAATCCCCCGTCTGTCCTCACTTTGAGCGACCTTTGGATTTCTATAGCGTTCAGAGTTTGGCATAGCGATTTTATTCAGGGGAGGATATGCACACCCTCGTATTCGGGTTAAACTGTGCGCGTGATTACGTTAAATCGAAGCCAAGGGCGCAACGATGAGATAAACGGGGGCTTTCATTGCCGGGTCTTCTTCCTACACGCGAACTATCGACCATTTATTTTTTTATTTTTCAAACTACGATGACACGTTAATTGTTTTTTTTTTTATATAGTTGATAAATTATTGTTTTTTCACGAAATGTACATATTTGTTCGTAACCGAGAATCAAATAAATAAAGATCTTCATCCCATTTTTCATAGTTATGCAGTAGCAAATAAAATTGAATTTCTTGGCCATTCATTATTTTTACGACCGCAGTAGCACTGCCCGCGTACACAAATCTTGTCATTTTTTTTCGAGCAACACCCGCGCGTCTTGTAACTCAACAATCGCGCACTTCTCTTAAGGTTGGATGAACATTTACAACGATCAGAAAACCAAAAAGCACAAAGAGATTAACTAATGGAAGAAAATAAACTTTATGAAAATGCTGAAGACTTATTATATGGGCCTGGCATCGCTGACTAACCCGTAAGTGATTTATATCATTGGCTTTTTTACGTATAAACATTTTAAGGTATTACTGGATGGATATTAAAAAAAGCGCGAAAATTCTTGAAAATTTGAGGAATGATATTGGGAGTACAAATTAATTCGGTCCGTTTTTTGTGGTAAAAAATCCATTTATTTCAAAATAAAAGGTATGAATAGATTAATCAAAGTATTGTTCATCGCTGGCTATTACTTTTTCCCACCTCTCGGGCAAATTTTCGCATTCCATCTCGAAAAAAACGTCTCGTCTTTTGAGGCGATCCAAGTTTTGAGCCAATTTTCGATTTCTGTGAAAGAACTGAACCGGTGACCTGCTAAATCCTGCTGCATCCGTTGGAACAACCAGTAATCAGAAGGAGCAATGTCCGGAGAATACGGCGGGTGCGCGTAAAATATCCCATTTGAGCGTTTCCAAATATTTTTTTACGACTTTTGCGACATGAGGCCGAGCGTTGTAATGCAGAAGAATAACTTTGTCATGTCTTTGCTCGTATTCCGGTCGTTTTTCTCGTAATGCACGGCTCAAACGAATCAATTGTAGTCTATAACGATCGCCCGTAATGGAATCGCCAGGTTTGTCATCGAGCAATGCCGCCAATTCATTGTGTTCGAATTTTTTTGGCTGTCCAGGGCGAGGCTTGTCTTCAACGCTGAAATCACCGTTCTTAACCCTTCGCGTGAGCACATCATTTTCGACTGAGCGGTGTGAGCACTGGGTCTTTTAGGGAACAGTCAAGTTTTTGGAAGTTTTCCAGGCTTTGAAAAAAATCTGACAAAATTCTGGGTTACTTCTTGAAGTGTCGACTACATGGCCCAGAAGTTGTTAAAGTCACAAGTTTAAATCCGATATTAATAAAAATTCAAGAACCGTCGAAAAAGTGGAAAAAAACGACTGTTTCAAATTTCGACTGTTCCTTAAAAGACCCAGTGCTCACACGAAGGGTTAAAGCGTCGAAACCATTCCCTACATGATTTATCAGTTGGAGCATCATCACCATAAACTTCAACGAGCATTCGATGCGCATCAGCTGCACTTTTCTTCCAATTAAAGCAGAAAAGTAAAACTTGCCGCAAATGCTGCTTAGTTAACACAAAATTTGACATATTCAACACGGTAAAAAAACAAGGTTTTTAATGGAACTCAGAGCGTTATAAAATGAATGTTATTGACAGATGTCTAACCTCTCTGAAACCACTGAAATCAGCTGTCACTATGAAACATTCATAACAGCCAGAGCCATCTCTTGAAAACGGACCGAATTAATTTGTACTACCAATACTTCTTGATAGAATAATAATACATTAATTATTTCAGAATTTTTCACTAAATTATTTAGTAGTCATAAACATATGAATTTAACACGGTCGCTAATGGGAAAACAGCTTGTGCAGACGTTGATGGTTGCAAATCGAATGGAACTAAATCGCCGTAAATTCTGAAAATATATCATCAATATTTAGGATCATGCGATTGATTATGTTAAGTTTCAAATAAATCGAGTGAGTAATTGTCGAGAAATTAATTAAAGTAACGCGTAGTATCGCCTTTTTTAACGATGAATTAATAGAAATCATCGGAAAACTCAATATATGTTGTTTTTTTAGTAATTATTGATAATAATAAGAAGATTTGAACGTATTGATTAAATTTAAAAATTGAGATATTTTTTGTTGAAACAGACGTACAGTCACTAACAAAATCTCAGTCGAGCATACGCCAATATCGTCGAATTTGACTTCAATTATTATTAAAAGTGGAAAAGTAACATTTCTAAGTGTTAATTTATTATTAAGTTAGCTATTTGTAAGGGTAAACATGTACGACATGATCTAGACTTTTAGATCCACGATTCGCCCATTTTGGATTAACTTTTTATCCGACGGTCCATCCGGTAATACCTTAAACACTTATTTTTCGAAATTAACGTGCAGGATTCCTTAAAAACTATTGAGCCGTTCGAGTTGAAACTTTGTACAAATATTGATAATATTATTGCCTCCTAGTTAACGCAAATTGGTTGTGAAAAATGAAGAAAAAAAAACTACTTTTTTAATCCAAATTTTACAGGAATTTTGGGTGGAATTTTGATTTTTTTTTCATGCATCCCATGCCCGTAAGTTTTCATTTTCTTCATTTTAATGACTGTCAACTAGAAACTATACATGTTCTAACTGAAAAAAAATTTCAGATTTTTTTTGCAGATCAATGTCTACGGGAAACTAGACTGTGCGCCGATTCGCAACTCCCGCGGCAACCTTGCTGAGACACTCTACCACCGCTCCGCCATTTTGATGATAAGAATTAAAAAAAAATGTTTTTCATACTTAAATATACTATTAAAGTATACTTATAGTTTGATAAATGTAAAATAATTATTTCTTAGTTAAAAAAATTCCTCTAAAATGCCTAATTTTTCCCGTCTAAATTCATATCCGGCCTTAAGGTTTACTCTCAAATGTCGTTCGGCCATACGAAAAAAATGTGAAAATCACGTGTTTTTTTTTACCATTATTGCATACGAAAATCCGTGACTTCGATTGCAATTATGTCCATTACGAGATGATCGACTACCCATGTAGAAATTTCAATAGGGTCCGATTCGGGACGCTTTCAGGTTGCCTGACTGCCCTGGTAAGGCACTTATAAGGGAACCCGATAGCGCCCTGATGGAAAGTGTAACGTTCTGTCACATATGGGCCTTATCTGGCTGCCTGATCAGGCCGTTATCCGGTTGCCTGACCATGCGTTTATAATGCTGCCTGATCAGATCATTATAATGGTGTCTGATCAGATCTTTATAATGCATCCTTATGAAGATATGTTATAATCAGATTAATCAAAGATAGTCTAGAGATCATTATGCATAATGTTCCATTTATGTTTTATGGTGAAGTGTTTTTTTTTCCGAACCGCCCGGTTCCCTCCCAATCCTTGGCATTATCAATTACTTTTCTCACGACTTGCCCAAAATCTTTTGGACGGAAAACTGAGGAAAAATATACCCTCGTTCAATTCAAACGACTCGTAAATTATTAGTTCGTATTTTTCGGACATGAACTTGGAGAAAAACAATTCTTTTTTAGGAATTTAAGCGTTAATAAAGCATTCAAAGTCTATATATGTTTTTAGGTTATACATATCTTGTTCACACGACGATGACAGATTTTTTACTGTGTTTTGAGATTTCGAAATACAGCGGAATCTTCTAACATGCATCCGAGTTGCATAACGTTTTTTTTTTTTCGTCACAGTCCACAACACCTTTCAAAAACGTAAAAACTTCAAAGATAATATGCGGCCGAATGAAAATTTCGACGTAGGATATAGGAGGTTATGTGCGTTGATGGAATGCTGAGGCAGTTTAAGGCAAGCCCCAATAGGGCCTTATTAGGTCAAGCCCTAGTAGGGCCATATCGGTATTGCCTGATTTGCGAGAGCAATAAGGCACCCTGATCAGGCCGCAGTAAGGTAGCCTTCTTAATCCCGTACTACGGTTTCACCGATCCGGTCGGCATCCGGCACCGATCAGGCGTGCCTCATTACGGCATTCCAGAACGTAGCATGATAGCGGCCTGATCAGTGTTCAGGCTGCCTGATCAAAACTTCTAGTCGGGTACCGGGACGATTCATAAGATTCACGATACACTGACGATTTAAAAACACGTGCAAATGTTAAAACAAATCCGGAAAGAAGATTCTTTTGAGACAGTACAGTAAATACGCGAATAAGCAATTGAAATGCACGCCAAATCGATCCATTAATAAACGATACGAATTATTATTATATTGATATTACAAACGGTAATGAAATTGAACAAAGGATTTGTGCTGCACAATGCTTTATATACATAAGCATATACATATAACGTAATAACTATCGGTTGAAAAATTAATTATTACCCTGATTTATTCAGTAAACAAATTCATTCGGCAATTTGATGTTGAACGAAATACGTTCGTGTTCGCGAAACAACACGTAGCGCATTATCGCTTAAGCCTTTTATCTAGAGTGTAACTATAACACGAGCGAAAATTGGTGGGTATTTAGCGCAAAATGAAACACACACAAGAGAAAGCGAGAGAGGGAGAAAGTGAGAGGGCGATAGAGGCAGGGGCAGAGGGACAAATATTCGATGCAACGCGCTCATGTTTTCGGTCTACTATCGATTGCAGGTTGTTCTCGCATTTTAGGGACAGTATATCACACTAAAAGCTGCACAAGCATTAGACCTGCTGACAATTATGGAACCTGTCTACGATGAAAAGTAAATAAATCACGTCAGTTACAATATTGGATCCTTGATACATATCATCGATTGTCGATAACCGATCGTAATCTCTGTCTACACTGACGAAAAAAACATATTTAAGGGATCAGTATCAGTCGATTTTCGGCAATCTTCGATTTTCTAAAAATATCAGTTTCGTATACTGCAAACCTGTTGAAATACGGTGGAGAACGTGATTTAGGTCGGAGAGACCTTTTAAGGGTCTAAAGAGAGTGATACAATAGAATCGTCTCTGCGCGCTCAGCGCGCAACCGCCGTGTCGAGCGTTCAAAGCTCGCAGAACAGAGATCCGAAACCAAAAATCCCAAGAAAGTGAAACTTTTAAAGAAGCTGAAGGAATAATGTATGAACCAAGCATCGCTGATTGAGGGTAACAGGATTTTTTAAAAGTTTTATGTACATTTTTACAAGAGATACTTTAAGGAGCCAGTCCACTTTAAAAATTTCAAAAAATCGATTTTTTTTACTGTTTTCGAGAGTAGATACATTCTGAAATATTGTGCCAAAGTTTTATGAAAATCCGAGCCCTCTAAGTATTTTTTTTTTACCTGAACGTCAGGACCTCATTTCGTCTACCTGAGCGTATAGCGCGCTCGGCCGACCCATCGGCCACAAACATCCTCCTGCTCTTTCTGAGGAAGTACAGGAAGTTTCAAAACCTATTTACGAGGATCTCACCAAAACCGAACTGCTCGAAAGGTGGTTAGGTGGCCATACGCAAAACAATAATGAAAGTTTTAACAACTGCGTATGGAATATGGCACCTAAACACATGTTCAACGGCAAAAAAATCGTAGACATTGCCTGCAAAGTTGCCGCGTGTGTCTTTAATGAAGGATTTCGTCCAGTGCTTAAAATAATGGAAATAATGGGCGTCAAACTCGGCCCGATCGCCATCGGATTCGCCGACAATCGCGATGACGAGCGTGTTCGCTCTGCAAAACGCCGCAGTTCTGATTGCTCAAAAGAGACCAGAACCAAACGAAATCAAGCAAGACTTGAAGAAATCGACGATGATGAGCAATCAGCAGGGATTTTGTACGGTGCAGGAATTGCCGATTGAGTTTAGGTAAAAGTTTTTCATAGTATAAACTTCAAACGCGTTTTTCTCGAAACAACGTTTTCAAAATCTAGCTCCATCGTATCTCTAAAACTAATAAACCGATTCTCTTGAAATTTGAACCACATATTGTAAACATGATTCGCAACAAGATGACCCTCGATGATTTTCAAATTTTGATTTTTACTCTTTTTTTTTGCGAACTGCGAAAAAAACGCGTTTTTTTTACTTTTTTCGTTTTTCATCTGCCATTTTTTGGTTTCTGATGAAACTTTATATCCGAGGGTCATTTTGTAGCTGGTGTCATACTGAATCTAATGGACTTTGATTTTTTTGTTTCAGACAAGCCGTTGCCAAGTTGTGATGGAGCTACCTAGCCCACCTATTTTTGAGGCGTTACGTTAAACTATAGTTTTTGTACTTAAAAATGAATAAAGATGAATTAAATTTTTTTTTTAAATGTATTTCAAGACTTTATTTATCAAGCCCAACAACTTTTATATTCATATCTTTTATAAAATCCTCAAAAAAAAATCGCGAAAATAGCCTTTTTTTCGTGGCTCCAAAGTGGACTGGCCCCTTAAACGCGTTTTTCTCATCACAACGTGTTTCGACTTTGTCGACATGATTTGGAAAAAACTATCGCACCGTTTAAGTTCAAATTTACAGGGATTATTCTATGCATGTATCTCTTCGACCCCTATTAAAGGTATAAATATTCATTAATATTTAATTCTATTTTCAAACAATTCAAGTGGTGAAAAACAGTCGAAAAATTCAGAAGTGCGCCATTTTGTTTTCTTTTTATCGGGGGTGAAAGTTTTTAGTAGGGGTCATAACTACAACTCCACTTTATAATAAAATACTCGACTTTTTGTTTTCAAATGCTCTAAAGTTAATATTTCGTGTCGACAAGGAAAAAGCAGGGGTAATTTAAGACGATCACCAAGTTAAATGTAAAAAAAAATTACATTTTTTCTTGTACTTCGAAACTTCTATTTTTATGAATAAAGAGATTAAAATATGGAGATAAATTTTATTACGAAAAAAAAATTCTTCAAAATATGTGCAATCGATGGAGACTGATACCTTAACTTGAATAGGATCTATTTGAATCAAATAGGTTTTTTCCTTATCTCACGGCCTACTACGATCCTATTTGTTTCAAATATATATTTCTATTTGTTTCCGCTATTTTTGTTAAATATTAGATATATTTAAATTAAATAAATGAAGATAGAACCAAGCACATTCTTTCCTTGAACGTATGAAAGATATTTTTTAATCAAAAATATTTTTATTAGCGTGAATAAATGTCTATTTGACTGAAATATATATTTCTGTCAACCCAAACAAACCCAAACGTTGGTCAATAGTTTGAATGATATAAGTAAGTATTTGTTGCAATAAAGATAGACCATTAATTGAACTAAATAGAAAAATGTTTGACTCTACAAAAATTATATTTAAATTAAATATAAAAAATTAAATAAATACATTTAATGGATCCAACTAAATTGTTTTTTGAACAGATGAAACCGAATCACAGATTCATGAGGAATAAATAAAATAGTTATTAAACAATATTAAAGAGATCTTGATTAGAATATAAAATATATTTAAAATAAATAATTTCAATCATGAAATCTAATAGTAAAAATTTAATTTCGCGAAAAAAACTAGTTAAATCAAATGAAAAAAATGTAACAGACGTGTCTAGTTAATATCAATAGAATTTTTCTTCCAGCGTAACTCCAAACGTATCGTACACCAATATGCATAAACATTCGTATAGGATATGTTTATACATTTTTTATATCTAATAATGCAAATGAATGCGGTGAAGGTAAGTAGAAAATAGTGTCCTTCTTAAGGGCGGGGTAAAGTATTTAAATTTTTTTTTTTCATTTTTTTAAAAATTTTTAAATGAATGCATAATATCTCAAGAATATTGTGTTAAAATTTCAAGTCGATCGGAGTAAAATTGACGAAGTTATGAGTATTTGAGCGTCTATTGCTCCATGCCGGGTTTTATACCTGGGCGGCGCACGACAGTAAAGAAGAAAGAGTTTTGCGTAGACAAACGCAAAAAGATGCTCTCGATCATCTTGATGAAAGCCTTTTGCTCTACGGACCTGGCATCGACGACTTTGAGTGAGTATAAGAAAATTATCGAGTTTTATTTTGAATTTATAAAAATTCAAAGATAATTGAAAAATCTGAAAAAATTCATACGTATTCAGAAAAATGAACGAATCACGAAAAAAAATTGGGTTGCGGGGAAATTTGTTGACTAATTTTTTTTTTTCATCATTTTGTTAATAACATTTTGTAATTATTATTATGCAAAATTAATCTTTTGAGTACCTTTAATATGCATGAATTTTCTCAGATTTTTATGCAATCGAGAAGTGTTCTCAAACTTATGTGCAATGAGCGCTAAGCGACCAAACTCTTCTGCGTTTTTCAAACCGTTTTTCTGAGACTTGTCACATTTGAAGTCCGTGTGCACGATAACTCAAAATCTACTGGACCAATCGCTTTGAAATTTTGCACAGTACTTCTTCACATAATTCACCAGGTATTGTCGAGAGCTTTTTTGTTTTTTTTTAATAATTACTAATTTTTCAACAACAAATTAGCCGATTTTTTTTAGCGAAAATCGGGTTTTTGGCTCCCAAGTGCTACGAAAAATCGAAAAATCGAAAAAAAAAAAATCCTCCCGTCATTACCTCAAGAAACATCTCCTTTAACAAATGCATTTTGATTTTTTTGTTCAGATGATTCTGTTGCGAGTTATGGTGCACACCGCAAACCAACTTTTTTTCGAGGCGCCTCCGGGGTTTAATTTTCACTCGCTCAATTTTGAATATTTTGCAATGCAAATTTAGGAGAATGTTGTTCAAATGTTACTTTATTATATGTAAATTTTTCAATAAACGAACACTATCCGTTACGCCAAAAAAAAATCTTAAAAACATGCCTTTTTTTCGCCGAATTAACTTTACCCCGCCCTTAATGACTATAAGTGAAAAATAATAGCAAGAAATAAAAAAAATTATACTATTCTTTTCCAAAGTTCACGAATCGTTGCCGGTAAAGTGTCAAGTGGATTGTATACGTAATTTATAACCTTCACAACACTTTCGACAGTTCGGATTGTGGCTATGAAATTAAGGCGCCGTTAATTTTCATCCCTCTGGGAATCCGTAAAACGATAAAATTTTTAAGAACTGCGAATATTAATGAAAAAGATCTACCAAATTATTAATATTCACAATCAGATAGCTGAAAACGTTGAATAAAGGTTATTAAAAAATCGCTATGCCTTGAAAAAAGCCAACGCAAAATTTCCATGACTTTAATAATAATTATTCGTATTTGTTTTGGTGTAAAACTATTTTATTTGCGAGCAACAACAATCTGACTTAATTGTATTTGTCCAGCGTGAAACATTTCTTTCGCTTAATCCTAATTTACATTGTGCATACAGTAGTTTGGGACGAAAAGCAAATTGACTGCGAGAAAGTGGCGTTACAAATGTTCCTTCGCGACACTCGAAAAATTCAATATTATGTATCTCTCACTCTCGATACACGTATGCTCGAGCCGCCCCGACCCAGGAACCAGGGGTTGAAACAAAAAGCAATTTGTCAGTTCAAACTGCGACCACACACAGGACGAACTCGGCGTGCCCGAGAGGGTGCGGCCAAGGTAAAAACCCTTCAAAAAACCCCACCGTGAGCTCTTGCAATGTTTGTCGAAGAATTATTTATTCGGGTGGCCAGAAGGCAACGAAGAGTATGGGAAAATCTTGGCGCACTTCGCAAATATGTATTAGCTGTAGAGGCTAGTCGTCGGGTTCAATCTGAGATGGGCGTTTCATTTTTTTTATAAATTAAACCCGGCAGAGAGACATTTACTTTCCACTTAAATTTGAGCACTGACATTTAAAGCACTTGTCTCTTTTTTATCGCACGTTTCATGATATCATTAACTAAAGCAATACACATAAATCGACAGCACACTGCAAAAAAAAAGTATTTAATTTGAATAGAATCTGGTACTAGGATATTTATATTTATATTTATATTTAAATACTAGTATATTTTTTTATGTGTTGGAGCTATTCTTTTTAAATATTAAATATATTCAAAATATACAGGGTGTCCAATAGGAAGTTGCTAAAACTAAATAAGTGTCTCTTCCCTCCATGAATTCAATAGGGGTCCCTTTTTCTAAGGCGCATACCTGAGGCCCCGCAGTTTTATTCCCGCCGTGGTTGAAGCAAGTACGCGCGCGTCAAAATGAGTGAGCTCACCACGGAAGAAAAAGTATATCTTATCGAGTGCTTCTTCTCGAGGGGAAAAATTTATAGTAATGCGTATAGAGGGTTTCGTACTAAGTTTGGAACTCATAGAGTTGCCAGCGAAAACACTCTGAAAAGGTGAGAATTTAATATTTATTCATATTCATCTATCACACAACTTGTGTTTCAATTCAATTAAACTGCATTGAAGTAATTTTACGTTAATTTTTGTAGGATAATCGATAACTTCGTGGAGTATGGTACACTCCAGGACCGTAGACACGAGTTGCCAGGTCCATCTGTTACGGTGACTACACCAGAGAAGATCAACGAAGTTGAGAATTATTTCAAACAAAATCCAAATGATTCGATTCGGAAAGCTGCTCAAGCATTAAAAATAACCAAATCATCATTACACAACATTTTGAAATATTTTTTAAAGTTTCATCCGTATAAAATAAGCACTCATCAATTGTTAACTGAACATGCCATGACGAAACGCATCGAATTTTGTAACACTATTACGGGAATGTTTGAAGCCGAAGAACTTAATGAGAAAATGATTATTTATTCCGATGAAGCACATTTTTGGATGAATGGGTATGTAAACAAGCAAAATTACCGGTTTTGGGGAACGGAAAATCCCAACATATCGCTAGCGAAGTCCCTTCATCCACAGAAAGTAACGGCATGGGCAGCGATTTCAGTAAAAGGAATTTATTTGCAATTATTGAAATCTACGGTAACAGGAGAGAGTTACAAACAGCTTTTGGAAACGAAATTCTTCCCTTATGCAAAAAAGAGGGGACTGGTTAAAATTTTTTACTTCATGGAAGATGGAGCGACGCCGCACCGGACTCATGAGGTGTTTGAAGCTATTCATCGCGTATATGGGACTCGAGTAATCGGTCTGGGGTACCCTAAATTTGATCAAGGCGGACTAGAATGGCCTCCGTACTCACCGGACCTGAACCCTTGTGATTTTTTCTTGTGGGGTTACATTAAAGATCATTGTTACGCTAAAAACCCCAGCACAGTAGAAGAACTGATCGCGGCCATTCAGAAAGTGGTTCGCGGCATTAAGAACGATATGTTGGACACAGTTTTTCACAGTTTTCAAAAGAGAATTGATTTTTGTGCACAATCTAACGGTTCGCACTTCGAAAATATCTATCATTAATCACTGTACTTTTTCGTTATTTTTATAAGATGTAATAAATTGACATAAAAAATATTTGACTGGGTTTTATTTATGTGCGTTTAAAACTGCAGAGTTTCCTCGATTTAAAGCAATTTGGCTTTTCTGATTCTGTGCACGTGTTTTGAAATGACAGCCGATTAGTTTCAGCAACTTCCTATTGGACACCCTGTATAAATAAAGATTGGATTCATATGAAATCAATAAAGATTAAACACGGTATTTCGCATTAATACGAGAGAACAATATAAGTTCATGAAAAAACGTTTAATTTTTCTTTTTTTTTTCACCAACACGGCTGTAATTTGAAGAAAGGAAAAGCTGTCATCGTGCCTTTCAGTAACAGGAGCGACTATTTAATTATAGATAGACCAACCCTTTTTCTCTACTGCAGAATGTTACAGCAGTCTTCTAATGAAAACAAAGCCATGGGATTGTTAAAGAGACTGAATGGTGTACTGTTTTTCCGTCTGTCTCTTTTGTTTTATACTACCGGATGAGACGAAATCACAGATTTATTACTGTGATTTCAACTGTGTGTGCCCCTCGCCCAGGATTTTCGAAATATCTGTCTCATTCACGGTCACCTGTATAGATCTGGTAAGTCTGTTAGGTCTTTGATAGCAAGAGTGAAGCTCTCATTGTAAATGATGTACTATCGCAAGTAGTTTATAATTTTTTTTTTTATTACTTGGAGTCAGGACGCCGCCGCGTCTCTTGATCATTGTAAATCTAAAACGCCGATTTGAAAATCTACCGTTAGCTCATGCAGTTAATGCACTTTTGAAATTGGATATGAAGAACGGAGAGTATTTCATGAATAATTATAAGAAAATTTTAATAATTGATACGTTAGCCTTAGAAGCTGAAGCGATGGTGATGAAAAACATAATTCAATTTAAAAATGACGAAATAAATACTGAAAACTTAAGCCAGCATATAAAAAAGTGTGATGCCTTAACTTATATAAACTTTTCAAAGCCGCAATAGTACTCCCAGTGAGCTACACCGACTGTGAGATAAGTTGTTCTGCCAAGAGGCGGATGAAAATGTGGCTTACAAGCACAATGGTTCAGAAACCATTATCTTATATGCCACTGCTGAACTTCGAGAATGACATTGTTGAAAATAAATTTCAACTGAAAAAGTGTTGGGCCGATTTGCAGAAAAAAAAATAGAAAACTAATTGTAAAACTTGTTTAATTGAGTACCGGGATACGTGGAGCAGTGCTTGTAATTGTTTTATTTTTTCTTGAGTTGGCAACACCACCTAACCTTTTAGCGGCATACGTCGTGTCAAGGTGTTGGACAACAACTCCCTTCGTAAAGGTATTTATTTCCAATTTTATAACTAATAATAGATTTTCGATGTGTTTGATCTCATTTTTAAATAATTTTAAACACGTTTTGTAACGTTTGCGATTCATTTGCAACCAATGAATGTCATTCCCGAGTAGAAATCTTGCTCCGGCTACAATAAAGGCCTGATCAGGCATCCTGATTTCTCTTTCCGGCCTTGATCAGGATTCTTGATCAAGCCCTGATCATTTTTGTGACACTTTCCCGGATTTCGGCCTGATCAGGGTAAAAAATCAAGGCCTGATCAGGGTACAAAATCAAGGCCTGATCAGAGCTTGATGTAGTAAGGCTTGATCAAAATGAAAGATCATGGCCTAGTCAGTATGATGTAATGGAGCCCTGTTTAGGATGTCCTAATTATTTCTGAAATAAAAAATACCACGCATATTTAAAACAGAAAAAGGCACGAAATTATAATTAACGCTAATAGTTTATTTTTTAAACTGAATATCATTTTGTATTTATCAAATACATTTTTCACGTAGATGCATGTAGAAAATAAATAACACTTTCTCTTAGAGATTTGATTGAATATGCACCGATGGCATCACATTCACTGGACTAAACTACGCAGTTAATTTATCATTGTTCGGTAGCCTACGCTGTCCGACTGCTTGACGATCGCCTGAAGCTAGCCGAATCAGGCAAATTGAAGTAAGCAGTAAGTCCGGTTGCTTGACTAGCGCCTGAATCTAGCCGGATCAGGCAACTGGAGGAGAACGTACATCCAATTGCCTGACTATCGCAAGACACCAGCCGGATCAGGCAAATTAAGGCATGCCTTAAATAAGGCCTCCGTACTACAACTTGATCAGGCCCGGATCAAATATCAGGCCAGCCGTACAATATTTCTACTCGGGTTATACTTGAAATTTGTGATTCAAATTTTGTTTCTATTGAGCGGTTATGTCGCCGTTTTGCTTGCTTACGAAAATTAGAGTAACCATAGAATAAAAACACGTATTTGGTAAGACTACGCATCCAAAGAGTGCGCACGCGTATTCTTAGCTTGTATTTACTTGTGATATGTGGCAGGGCTGCTGATCTCACTCCGCACTTATGCGCACTATTAGCTTCATTGAAAGGTTCTTACTGCATACTCTTTGCAACACAGCACCCTAAGAGTGCGCACGGGACGAGTTCTAAGTTTAACCTTTTTTAAAATATTTTTCGAGATTGTTGCTTAAGATTTATATTAAAAATAATGTTCGTAAATGACCGAAGCTTAAGGGATCAATATCAGTGTATTTTCGGAATTTTCCATTTTCTTACAACATTAGTTTCATATATTGCATACCTGTAGAAGTACGGTAGAGAACGTTATTTAGTTCGGAGTAACCGATAAGGGGCTACAAAGGGTCATACAATAAAAGCGTCTCTGCGCTCTCAGCGCGCAACCGCGGTGTCGAGCGTCCAAAGCTCGCAGAACAGTGATCCGAAACGAAAAATCCCAACAAAGTGAAGCTTTTGAAGAAGCCGAAGGAATAATGTATGGACCAGGCATCGCTGATTAAGGGTGAGAGGCTTTTTTTAAAAGTTTTATGTACATTTTTACACGAGAAACTTTAAACGCGTTTTTCTCAAAACAACGTTTTTTCGACCTTGTCGACATGATTTTGGAACAAATATTGCACCGATTAGGCTCAAATTTACAGGAATTATTCTACGCATGTATAAATTCTATGCATGTCTTCGACCCCTTCTAACGGTATAAATATTCATTAATATTTAAACCTATTTTTAAACAATTTAAATTGTAAAAAAATAGTCGAAAAATTCAAAAGAGCGCCATTTTGTTTTCTTTTTATCGGGGGTGAAAGTTTTTAATAGGGGTCATAACTACAACTCCATGTTATAATAAAATACTCGACTTTTTGTTTTCAGATGTTCCAAAGTTAAGATTTCGTGTCGACAACCCGAGCAGAAATTTGTTCAGGGTGAAATCCGGACCGGATCAGGCTGCCACAATAGCAAATCCGGGCCGGATCAGGCAAATTTAGTCCGGCCCTGATCAGGGATGTAACGCTTTTGCAAATTCAGGTCCGGATCAGGCACCTTATCAGGCTCTGATCAGGCGCTTTATCAGGCCCGGATCAGGCACCTTACCAGGCTCGGATTAGGCACTATATCTGGCTCGGATCAAGCAACTTATCTGGCCCGGATCAGGTGCCTCATCCTGCCTGAGACATGCGTGTCATCTGGCTCAATCATTTGATTAATTTTTTGTTTAAAAATAGATCAACATTTATTAAATTATTATCGCAGTTACACGTTATCAAGTTTACTAACGTTATTAAAAATATGAAACATATGAAAACATTTTTTTAAAGTTTAAGTTTTTATTTTACTTGACTTGATCGTTTAGTTTTTGTTCCGGTTTTGGCGATGACCGTCCCAATCTTTCCGGCCCAATCTGTCCGGCGCAAATCATGCGTGCCTGATCAGGGCGCCTTATTGATACCTGATAAGGCTTCTATCCGGCGCAAATCAGGCGTGCCTGATCAGGGCGCCTTATTGATCCCTGCTCAGGCCCCTGTCTGGCGCAAATCAGGCGTGCCTGATCAGGGCGCCTTATTGATCCCTGCTCAGGCCCCTGTCCGGCGCAAGTCATGCGTGCCTGATCAGGGCGCCTTATTGATACCTGATAAGGCTTCTATCCGGCGCAAATCAGGCGTGCCTGATCAGGGCGCCTTATTGATCCCTGCTCAGGCCCCTGTCTGGCACAAATCAGGCCTGCCTGATCAGGGCGCCTCATTGATCCCTGCTCAGGCCCCTGTCCGGCGCAAATCATGCGTGCCTGATCAGGGCGCCTTATTGATCCCTGATCCGGCCCTGATGGATCCTCAGGCAGCCTGATTAGATTTCTGCTCGGGAAGGTGAAAGCAGGGGTAACTTCAGGCAGCCGCAGATCAATAGGATAATTTTTTTTTTTAATAAAAAAAAATTCTTGTACTTGGAAACTTCTATTTTTATATATAAAAAAATTAAACTATGGCAATAAATTTTATTATGAAAAAAAAATCTTAAAAATATATGCAATAGATGGAGACTGGTGCCTTAATTTAAATAAGAAGTACAAAGTGTATTTAAATTAAGGCAACAAAATTGATTTGTCTGGAAATAAAAGTTTATAAAGTGCGTATTCTTTGCTGGCTTTACCATGTTTTCGAAAATCTCCCATTACCCGAATACACGGAGAGAATTAAATGTTAAAAATTACCGTGCAGTAACGGTAACCAGATGACAACCCTGAAACTTCGCTTATTATTACTGAGTAAAACACAGATTTTCACGAAAATAAAATAAAATTTCTTCTTCAGATAGAAAATTTTACAAGATTTTCTAGTAATTTTTCATGTGTAACAAAATACGCAAAACTTAAATTTAAAAAATATATAATATCAGCGAAATTTTACTGTGCACTTTATTATTTTATGCCTTTCAAAAATGCCTATAAAAAAGTATCGTCTTTATAACAGTTATTTTAAGATTTATTATAAAATTTAATGAGTGTTATAGGAAAATGTATTGTGCTCTCGGTAAAAATTACCGTGCGCGCTACCCTTCTTGTATAGTAAAATTTTAGCTACGCATTTGAAATTTTCTGTAACGTGAGTTAAAAAAAACTTGTCGCATACGAATTATTATGATTTTCTCACTTGTCACCACATTGAAATATATCACGGCAATTTTTACCGTGAAATTCACGACAAAAATTACTTTTTAATTCTCTCCGTGTACGTAACATCATATCAACATTTGCGTACAATACTTTTAAAGCTAAACATACTGGCTGTTCAACAGGACAATAATAAGCGGTTAGTTTCTTTGTTTTTTAACCAAAAAGTGTACGAATCCACCCCACTTTCCCCTATGGCTGTTTAGACTCACCTCGATCCTCTCTTCCTTGAGATCGACCTGAAGTGCGAGCTGTTCCCTGAGAAGAACATCGGGATAGTGAGTCTTGTCGAAGGTGGCTTCAAGCTGTTCCAACTGTTCCTCGGTGAATATAGTCCTGTGGCGACGTTTTCTCTTCGCCATTGGCCCGATTCCCGATCCATTTGGGTTCATTTGATAAGGATGGGCGGCATGGTAAAACGCGGGCTGTCCGTGAAGGGAAACTCCGGCTGCTGCCATCGCAGCTACGTATCCACCAGGATACAATCCCGGATATGCAGCCGCTTAGAAAAACAATAAAAAAAAATTCACAAAACGTCAATGAATGGTGCAAAGCACGAATCTAATAAAGTGTACCAATAAAGTTCTCACCAAGATGTGAGTACAAAATAATTTCCCTGACGTTCAAATGTGAAAGAATGTGTGTTTAAGGGTTGCAACGCGACGGAGAATTATTTCACTCTCTCAGTCTCGAGGGAATGCGTCGCTCCGAATTTCCCGCCGAACAAGCAGCTTAGACTTAAAAAAAAAAAAAAAAAAAAAAATGAAAGAGAACTCGTCCGCCAACTATGATTTCTTTTATCATCCCCTTTATTCATCGTGCATCACGCCGGCTCAAAGATTTTACCGTCGCGAGCTACAATCATTCGGCCGTGATCGGCAAACGGAGATCGAGTAGGAGACGAACATTTTCTTTTCCAATTTTTTTTTTTCTTCTCTACTCTAGTATAATGCAGGGTAGTTCAGTGTAAAAGCCGTAAATACGAGGGCGCGAAACTTGTACTCAATGCTTCTGAAAGCACGAAAAGAATATATCTGTGTGTGTGTATATATATATATATATAGTTAGGCGCCAGGTTAAGTCTGACTCGCGGACGGCTCAGAGGTCCCAAGGGATTTGCATCGGCGAACGCGTAAGGGCAAATTCCTTTTCCCACTTTTCTTCTCACGTTTCTCTCGCCTTCTCTCTCTCTCTCTCTCTCTCTCTCGCTCTCTTTCTTGTCGACCTTTCTACGAGTATTAAAAATTTCCAACCCCGCGAGATATCGTGAACGTGAAATTTAGTCTTCCACAGCTTTCCATTTGAAAACATGGAACATTTCATCCAAATGCAAATCGATTTCATTAAAAAAAAAAAAGAAAAAAAATGGAGCGACGATAACATAAAAAAAATCTGCGACTTTGAAGTTTCGCCATTTTTATTTCAAATTGTCCGTTGTTTCAAAAGCACCAGCTTGAACGAGAAAAAAAAATGGATATTGAAAATCGTTTCGACGATTGGAAAGTCGAAGGCTTTAAAATCGTCGTTTTTTTTTTAATGGTGATGCTGAACTCGGGACAATTTGGAAAAAGACAATAGAACTCTGGCCTATCGTACATAATTTTTAGACTTATATCTTGTACTACTCGTTTGCACATTTATTAAATGGTGAATGCGAATAATTTTCTTTTAAGATATTCCTTTCATAAACTCGCATATTTAACAATTAACTGATTTTCGTCCATAATAAGTAAATTCTAATTTTCCTCTGTCACATTTCTATCTGATAATTTATATACCAAATAACTATAGATGTCTGATATAAAATGCTCAAAGCATGTAAAAAGTCGAAATATTTCGTAACGACAATAAAAACAGGAGGTCGCATAATGTTTAAAGAAAATATTAATGATAAAGCTTAGAAAAATGTGAAGAATAGCAGAAGAATTTTCGTAACCGCGAATCCTCAGAAAACATGTAAAAATGTCTAAATATACAAAATTTATGCGAAATCTTTCATTCCAGTTCATCGTTGATTATAATAATTGATTGTAATTTATTTCTATTAAGGCGGGATATACAGGGTGTGGCGTAAAGAGTAGTCAACCCGTTACCTGTGGTTGGGGGGCATCATGAATGATCAGAAAATCAAAATTTGTGTTTAGTAAAAGTGTCATGGTTTTCGAGTTTTTGCCCCTTTTTTAAATTTCATAAATAATTACACACTTGGTCATTCTTTTCGATGGCATGATCACAAATCAAGGTATTTTCTCAGTGTGTTTTTTCACGGAGAGAATTAAAAAGTAATTTTTGTCGTGAATTTCACGGTAAAAATTACCGTGATATATTTCAATGTGGTGACAAGTGAGAAAAGCATAATAATTCGTATGCGACAAGTTTTTTTTAACTCACGTTACAGAAAATTTCAAATACGTAGCTAAAATTTTACTATACAAGAAGGGTAGCGCGCACGATAATTTTTACCGAGAGCACAATACATTTTCCTATAATACTCATTAAATTTTATAATAAATCTTAAAATAACTGTTATAAAGACGATACTTTTTTATAGACATTTTTGAAAGGCATAAAATAATAAAATGCACACTAAAATTTCGCTGATATTATATATTTTTTAAATTTAAGTTTTGCGTTTTTTGTTACACATGAAAATTTACTAGAAAATTTAGTAAAATTTTCTATCTGAAGAAGAAATTTTATTTTATTTTCGTGAAAATCTGTGTTTTGCTCAGTAATAATAAGCGAAGTTTCAGGGTTGTCATCTGGTTACCGTTACTGCACGGTAATTTTTAACATTTAATTCTCTCCGTGCTGAGAAGTACTCTTTGATAGATGTGCTATCCAATGTAAACTTTCGTTTTTATACCGCTAGCTTAATTTTTTCTATTATTCAAAATTTTTATGCAAAATTCGTTTGACGAAAAAAAAACCGAAACTTTGAGCGCCCGCGGTGTAAAAAAAATGTATGGTGACCTGTGTGCCCAAGTCACAATAAATTAGTCCATTTCATTGTCCATCCACACCACGGGCGCTCAGTTTCGTTTTTTTTTTCGTCCAACTAATTTTTGCATAAAAATTTTGAATAATAAAAAAATTAAGCTAGAGGTATAAAAGCAAAAGTTTACATTGGATAGCACATCTATCAAAGAGTACTTCTCAAAAAACAGACTGAGAAAATACCTTTGTTTGTGACCATGCCATCGAAAAGAGTGACCAAGAGTGTAATTATTTATGAAATTTAAAAAAGGGGCAAAAACTCGAAAACCATGACACTTTTACTAAACACAAATTTTGATTTTCCGATCTGTCATGATGCCCCCCAACCACAGGTAACGGGTTGACTACTCTTTACGCCACACCCTGTATATTTATAACGATAAAACACCGAAAAGCAAGAAGAGATGAATTAATGGAAGAAAATCAATTTTATAAACTTAATCATTGGTTTTTTACGTGTCCTAACTTTAAACGCGTTTTTTTAAAAACTGTATTTTCAAAATTGGCGTGCAGGTTTGTTCTAAAACTATTGAACGAATTGAGTTGAAACTTTGTAGAAATATTGATAATATTAATACCTTCTGGTTGACGGGAATTGTTTTCGAAAAATCAGAAAAAAACTACTTTTTTAATACAAATTGTATAGAAATTTTGATTTTTTTTTTAAATCTTGACATTCCCTTAAGTTTGCAGTTTCTTGATTTTATTGACTGTCAAATAGATACTATACATGTTTTAACTGAAAAAGTGTCTGATTTTTTTTGCAGGTCAATGTCTATGGGAATCTAGACTGCACGCCAATTCGCAACCCCCCCCCCCGGCAACATTGCTGTAACACTCTGCAACAGCTCCGCCATTTTCATGATGAATTAATAAAAAAAAAAAATTTGTTTCCTTAAATATACTATCAACGTATACGTACACTTTGATAAATGTAGATTAATCATTTCTTAGTTCAAAAAATTCCTCAAAATTGCCTAATTTTTTCCCGCTTAAATGTATATCCTGCCTTAAGGTACTACTGGGTGGATCGGCGGGCAAAAATTTAGTGCAAAATGGGCGATTCGTGGATTTACAAGTCAAGATCATGTCGTACATGTTTTACCTTACAGATAGCTAATATGATAATAAATTAACACTTAGAAATGCTAGTTTTCCCACTTTTAATAATAATTGAAGTCAAATTCTACGATATTCGCGTGTGCTTAACTGAGGTTTTGTCAGTGACTGTACACCTGTTTCAACTGTCCAACAAAAAATTTCTCAATTTTTTAATTTAATTAATACGTTTGGATTATCTTATTATTATCAATAATCACCCAAAAACTCAATATACAGGGTGGACCACGCAACGTGTGCACCTCTTTTACGACCAAAATATGCGTTGCACAAAAAAATGTTTTATACAAAAGTTATATGGTTTATAAGGCTACACTACGTGGTGCATTTATTTTTTTTTATAGGTGGAGGCGCTTCGAAGATTTGAAGGTCAACTTTATTTTTTCAAATGGAATGCTATATTTTTTATATCGTAATATGATAGAGTATCGAATTCTGAGTAAAAAAGTATAGACCTTTATTAGCCCTAGAGTTAATAGCTAACGAGTAATTTCACTTTATTACTTTAAAATTTTCTTCGCGTAATATCAAGTTGGAGATTCATTCATTCATTTTCACTTTTATCTTTCTGATAATAATCACGCACAATCACCGAAGGATACTTTAATACTGGATTACAATCATTGAGAAGATTGTGTATCATGATAAGTGTGTGTGATGTGGTAAATGTATTCATATTGATAAACACTGTGATGTAAACACTGCCATTCAGAAATTTGTAGTAGATTTGAATCTCCAACTTGGTATTACGTGAAGAAAATTTTTAAGTAATAAAGTGAAATTACTCGTTAGCTATTAACTCTAGGGCTAATAAAGGTCTATACTTTTTTACTCAGAATTCGATACTCTATCATATTACGCTCTAAAAAATACAGCATTCCATTTGAAAAAATAAAGTTGACCTTCAAATCTTCGAAGTGCCTCCACCTATAAAAAAAATAAATGCACCACATAGTGTAGCCTTATAAACCATGCAACTTTTGTATAAAACATTTTTTTGTGCAACGCATATTTTGGTGGTAAAAGAGGTGCACACGTTGCGTGGTCCACCCTGTATATTGAGTTTTCCAATGATTGCTAATAATTCGTCGTTAAAAAAGGCGATATTTCTCATTACTTGAATTCATTTCTCGACAATTACTCAGTCGATTTATTTAAAAATTAGCATAATAAATCGCTTGATCCTAATACTGGATGATATAATATTTTCAGAATTTACGGCGATTTAGTTCCATTCGTTTTGCAACCATTAACGTCTGGAGAAGCTGTTTTCCCATAAGCAACCGGGTTAAATTCATATGTATATAACTACAAAATTATTTAGTGAAAAATTCTAAAATAATTAATGTTTTATTATTCTATCAAGAACTATCATTCGTCAAATTTTCAAGAATTTTGGCGATTTTTAAATATCTATCCGGTAATACCTTGAGCGCCAGTGTAATCTACTGATTATTGTAAAAGGTGCTGGCTTATGAGCCAACAAAGTGTGGTCTTCCGCGAAAGAAATACCTTAAATACACGGAGAGAATTAAAAAGTAATTTTTGTCGTGAATTTCACGGTAAAAATTACCGTGATATATTTCAATGTGGTGACAAGTGAGAAAAGCATAATAATTCGTATGCGACAAGTTTTGTTTTAACTCACGTTACAGAAAATTTCAAATACGTAGCTAAAATTTTATTATACAAGAAGGGTAGCGCGCACGATAATTTTTACCGAGAGCACAATACATTTTCCTATAACACTCATTAAATTTTATAATAAATCTTAAAATAACTGTTATAAAGACGATACTTTTCATAGACATTTTTGAAAGGTATAAAATAATAAATTGCACAATAAGATTTCGCTGATATTATATATTTTTTAAATTTAAGTTTTGTTTAGTTTGTTACACATCAAAATTTACTAGAAAATCTGGTAAAATTTTCCATCTGAAGAAGAAATTTTATTTTATTTTCGTGAAAATCTGTGTTTTACTCAGTAATAATAAGCGAAGTTTCAGGGTTGTCGTCTGATTACCGTTACTGCACGGTAATTTTTAACATTTAATTCTCTCCGTGTACACATCGCTCGCAACCCTTACAAATTACAACGACCCTTTCGACTTATCCACAATCTTTAGATTCGTAGATCGTTGTTTATAGAAATTGAAGCTGAGACTTCCATAATTTGTGAACATACCCAGAAAATCAGCCGGTGTGAATGCGAGATGATGAAGTTGTTGCTGGAGTGGATGTATGGTGGTGGTTCTAGGTGGTGAACCGACGTTTTCCGGTTGTTGAACGAGGGAAATGGAAGTAGCACTGTTTGGCGTGATATTGCCAACGGGTCTCGGTGCTAATATACTATCGATAGTGAATATCGAAGTGGGTGACGACATAGCTGCCGATGAGCTCGGTCGCGACGTATCGCGAGTCCGAAATCGTTCAACCTCTTCCGGGCTTACGGGACTTCGGCTGTTACGTGAATAATTATTATCGTGGCTTACATCGGACTCGCGATTGATCTTCGGCGAATAACGATGGCTGTTATTGCGATGATGTTGGTTGGAATCGGCGCTTTTCAGCTTCTGCTGCATGACTTCCGGTGAATAATTGTAGAGGTAACGATGGGCGTAACCGGAAAAGCCTGGGCCAGCATCGCGAAGAGGACTCGATGGTTCGGTCATCGGTGAACGAGATCTTGGGGAATCACCCGCGTATGTACTCTCGACCATTATACAACAATACGTCTTATTGATAACGAAAAAAAAAAAAACGCTTAGCTTCGCAAAGTCGAGGGAACGTGAAACTTTTATTTTTCGAAAAAGCCTCAGAATTAATCGAGTAACGTTGTTTGCATTTTTCGACCACTCTGAAGCACCTGTCTTTTTTTTTTTAAACAACCACGCGGACTCTTTTTCTTTGTTCAGTATCACCAACAACAACTAGTTGCACCGAGGAAAAATAACGGACTGGACAATCATCGCGCACTAGAATATTGCTCGATGTTGCTTGTCTTCACACCAACCCACGCTCCAACTTATCGGCACTCGAAATCCTTCCGAAACTCAACTTCACGAAATTGTCCCCTGCAGCTAGATTATTTTCAATTGCATTTCGTTCGAACGACGAAAACAAAAAATGATACAAATAAATGATTCTTCTGCTACATTCACTCTGACGTTTGTCCCACGTTTTTCTAAGCTGTAGATCTTTATACACGGTGTCGAAAAATCTTAGCTGCTGCTTCGTGTTAGCTTGGTAAGCTGCGATGTCCGCGGTCAAGACCGTTCAGAGGGGTAGAAAATATCGTGCTCGTTCGACGATAGAGCGAAGAGTTTGTGAGACAAGGTTATAACAGGGACGATGCGGATGGTACGAAGGGACCTTTCGAAGCCACGTATTTCGTTGCAACCCTCCACCGGCGTGTGCTTCGAAACGCGCAACCCTCCCCCGTAGCTTCTTGGTTACTGGACGACAGGCGTGGCAACTTGAATTTTTGGCTGCTGCCACGCCCATTTTACCTCGGTTCGACCGAGGACGATTATTATGGACCCAAACCACCACCGGAACATCCTTGCTTATTGTGCATGTGCACTTTCCGTGCGCGTATATCGACGAGAGAGGGAGAGAGAGAGAGGGAGGGGAAATGCTCCGGATTCGTATGAGATACGTAACGCGCGAGAGGGCTGGCGAACGATTTTACAATGACAGGGCAAGCGGAAGAATAAGGGTGTTAAAGGACACCGTCTATATGTATGTATGTATACATATATATATATATAAAGGACATGTATATAAAGGAGACGCGACGGCAAAAGTGGCAAACGCGAGGGTGGCTTTGAGCGCCGCTTTTAACGAGACAATAATTACTTATCCTCGTAAATGGTCGTGATACAGGCCTCCCACGCATATGTCTATTTTATAAAACTTTGAGCCCACGCGATGTACCTCAGTGACGAGCATTTGCCAAAACGATTCGCGCATCATCTTTCGTTGATAACGAAACGAAAATATGTTTTTCTTTTCGTCTTTCACCTGAAACATTTTGTTGCAAATTGCGAGTTGTAGGATTTAGAAGAATAAAAAAAAATCTTGAAAATCGTTTGTATCATTCTCGTAGCTTGAGACTGGAGAAAATTTGGATGATAACGAGTTAGAAAGAAATTTGTTAGAAGCCCACACTAGAAATCCGTGTGTGGTCTTAAGGGGGGAAACCCTTTAGACGCCCAAAAATCAGTCATTTTTAGGAATTTTTTTTAAAGGTGATGAAATAATAGACGGAGAGAATTAAATGTTAAAAATTACCGTGCAGTAACGTTAACCAGATGACAACCCTGAAACTTCGCTTATTATTACGGAGTAAAAGACAGATTTTCACGAAAATAAAATAAAATTTCTTCTTCAGATAGAACATTTTACCAGATTTTCTAGTCAATTTTCATGTGTAAGAAAATACGCAAAACTTAAATTTAAAAAATATATAATATCATCGAAATTTTACTGTGCATTTTATTATTTTATGCCTTTCAAAAATGTCTATAAAAAAAGTATCGTCTTTATAAGAGTTATTTTAAGATTTATTATAAAATTTAATGAGTGTTATAGGAAAATGTATTGTGCTCTCGGTAAAAATTATCGTGCGCGCTACCCTTCTTGTATAGTAAAATTTTAGCTCCGTATTTGAAATTTTCTGTAACGTGAGTTAAAAAAAACTTTGGCATACGAATTATTATGCTTTTTTCACTTGTCACCACATTGAAATATATCACGGTAATTTTTACCGTAAAATTCACGACAAAAATTACTTTTTAATTCTCTCGGTGTAGCATCATTTACAAATTTTAACATTATCTTATTACAACTTTCGACTATTTTTTTTTTTAACAAAAAATTACTGATTTTTTTTTTTTAACAAAAAGATATGGCGGCGTTATAAGGTATTCCTTTAGGCGTCTTTTGCGTGATATCGAAAAGTGCTATATTTGCCTGATTTTTTTCTTTTAATCTGAAAAAGAAATCGAAAATATTTTTCGATTATTGACATGTGTAGGGGAAAGATGTATCTATAAAAATATAAAAAAGTAGAAAAATTAAAAATTAAGTAGGCTTTTTAATTAAACTTTCATATTATTTACCATCTTCTCGACAATTTTTACCCCAAAAAAGTAATTTATTTACGCGATAACCTTAAAACTTTAGGTATATCCTTCCGATAATGTTTTAGTGAGAAACCTCCCAAAATTTCAGCCAGATCGATCAATAACTTTTTGAGCTATAACATGAGCAATTTTTGAAAATGCAGTTTCGAGTTCACAGCATGCGGCCCCGGCGCGCTCTCGACTATGTCCTATCAATTCGTAAATATTTCATATTTCGATTTTTCGATTTTCCAGTATACTCTCAATGTATTATACTTTCGAAATTTGTGAAGAAAAAAAATCGATTTTTTGAACATTGTAACCGCCCCCCCCCCCCCTAACATAACTACATGTGTTATTACCTTGTGGCCACTTTTTACACATTTATAAGTGTGTCATTTCGCGATTCGCTTCATGCGTTTTGTATTACACATTTGATTGTACTATTTCTATGCATATTTGGTGCGTTATTGGATTTTTTTACACACAGCATGTGTGTTGATTCAACGCATCGCAGTCCTCCACTAAATGCACAGAATCTATCTCATTTTTCCAAAGGGTGTCCCAGAATTTACGCAAGAAGTAATTTTGATAGAAAACACAGGTTTTTGATTAAAAATTGTACATTTTTTATTGATTCATCAAGTATACAGTACAGGGTTATGTATGGAATAGCAAATGCATTCCTTTCTCAACAATCACTCGTGGAGTTTCTGAACCCCAAATTCGACTATTTTGTCGATTAACGAAGCCATCAAGATGAAAATGAGCCTCATCGGTGAGGATGATTTTGTCTAAAAAGTCAGCATCCACTTGTTGTTGTTCCATAATCCATTCAACGAACTCTCTTCGCTATGCGTAGTCTGTAGGCTTCAGTTCTTGAGTCAATTGAACTTTGTAAGCATGAAGATGCAAATCTTTCGTGAGAATACGCTGTAGAGAGCTTCTAGAAATGTCCAATTCTTGACCACGGTGCCGAATTGACGTCCCTCGACTCTCAGCAACACTCTCACGAACTGCTTCGATGTTTTGTGTTCAACGATTTGTTGAAGGACTCCCAGAGTGTCTAAGATTACTAATTGATCCAGTCTCTCTAAAATTTTTAATTAATCTCTTCACAGTTGTTGAAGTTAAATCACTATTTCGACCATATTTTGTACGAAAATTGCGAAGTGTAGCTGCCAAACCTTCATTATTTAAAAAATATTGCGCAATAATGAAAACGCGTTGTTCTTTCGTGAAGCGCTTCATTTTTAATAACCCCGAATTGTTAGCTGTCACGCTGTCTTTTTTTTCATTGGCAACACTTTACCGCACAAATGTCGCAAAATTCAAATCTTGCGTGAATTTTGGGACACCCTTTATATATATATATATATATATATATATATATATATATATAAGCGAAATAGCACTCACTGACTGACTGATTAATTACGAAATCTCAGAAACTATAAAGCCTGCAAACCTGAAATTTAGCAGGTAAGTTTTAAGAAAAGGGACGCATTAAGGGGGTGAAATGGGGGTGAAAGTTTGTATCGAAAATTGTATTCCTTGCGTGTATCAACTTGAAACTTGGACGATATGTTCCATGAAAGGTGCAGAGGTTCATTAAGAAAACATTTTTCGAAAATCAACACTTAAGGAGGTGATATGGGGTGTAAAAGTTTGTATGGAAAATTGTATTCTTTGCGTGTATGACTTTGAAACTTGGTAAATATTCACGGAGAGAATTAAAAAGTAATTTTTGTCGTGAATTTCACGGTAAAAATTATCGTGATATATTTCAATTTGGTGACAAGTGAGAAAAGCATAATAATACGTATGCGACAAGTTTTTTTTAACTCACGTTACAGTAAATTTCAAATACGTAGCTAAAATTTTAATATACAAGAAGGGTAGCGCGCACGATAATTTTTACCGAGAGCACAATACATTTTCCTATAACACTCATTAAATTTTATAATAAATCTTAAAATAAGTGTTATAAAGATGATACTTTTTTATAGACATTTTTGAAAGGCATAAAATAATCAAATGCACAGTAAAATTTCGCTGATACACGGAGAGAATTAAATGTTAAAAATTACCGTGCAGTAACGTTAACCAGATGACAACCCTGAAACTTCGCTTATTATTACGGAGTAAAACACAGATTTTCACGAAAATAAAATAAAATTTCTTCTTCAGATAGAAAATTTTACCAGATTTTCTAGTAAATTTTCATGTGTAACAAAATACGCAAAACTTAAATTCAAAAAATATCTAATATCAGCGAAATTTTACTATGCATTTTATTATTTTATGCCTTTAAAAAATGTCTATAAAAAAGTATCGTCTTTATAACAGTTATTTTAAGATTTATTATAAAATTTAATGAGTTTTATAGGAAAATGTATTGTGCTCTCGGTAAAAATTATCGTGCGCGCTACACTTCTTGTATAGTAAAATTTTAGCTACGCATTTGAAATTTTCTGTAACGTGAGTTAAAAAAAACTTGTCGCATACGAATTATTATGCTTTTCTCACTTGTCACCACATTGAAATATATAACGGTAATTTTTACCGTGAAATTCACGACAAAAATTACTTTTTAATTCTCTCCGTGTATTATATATTTTTTCAATTTAAGTTTTGCGTATTTTGTTACACATGAAAATTTACTAGAAAATCTGGTAAAATTTTCTATCTGAAGAAGAAATTTTATTTTATTTTCGTGAAAATCTGTGTTTTATTCAGTAATAATAAGCGAAGTTTCAGGGTTGTCATCTGTTCACCGTTACTGCACGGTAATTTTTAACATTTAATTCTCTCCGTGTATTCTTCAAAACAAATAATAAGACGCATATTTTTGGAATTTCCCAAACAACCCCTAATTAAGGGGTGCAACTTCTAATTAAGTTTCTATTGGATATATTCTACACGGGTGAAGCCCCGGGCGGAAACTAGTATTTCATAAATCTAAAATAGAATGAAATACTTAACTAAGAATTCTACATTCATGATTTTTTTTATTATAATTCGTCATTCTCAAATATCCTGAAATGATTTTTTCCCAAGAAAACATTTCGCCTACACGTGCAATCGATACACATTTCTTTCGACTCGCGTTTTCAAAATTTTTTATACCAAGGGTATATAATTGTGCTCAAAAACGATTTAAAAAATTGGTTACAATGAACGACCCCGTTAAAAAAAAAAAACACTGCGACGTATTTATTCTTCTCCCCAATTCATAAAAATTCATCGATCGATGATGTCAACTGTAGGTAACATCTAATCCATCGAAATTCGACTTTTCTTATTCTTCTTCCATTCGATCTAGATTCTTGCAGAACTTCGAAATATGCGATTTTCGGATCCCCGTATCTTTCGTTTTCTAAATATTCAACGCCATTGTTATTCGCGAAGTCGCCATAGTTCAAGGCGGTCACCCATCCTCATCCTCCTACTTAAAAAATACGTGCACTCGCGCACAAGCATACACGAAGCCAGTGAAACCCTTAATCCTCGAAGGAAATATTCCTTCTGGACGGAATCGCATCTTCCCTTGCATCCCTCTGATTATTATTCAAATCTCGTGTCCACCTTAATAAAATAAAACCGTTGTAATGTGCGTGTTAACGCCCGGTCCCCGGGCTCCACGGGAACCTTTCTCCTTATGTTAATTTTTTTTCACTCTCATCGTGGCCCAAATCCGATCTCCTTGTTGCGCTAGCATCCATTTTATAGAGAGGGTAGTTTCATGAAGAGCCGAGAGTAAACGGTTACACATCCATATGGTCATCCAACACTTTTTACATGTATATATACATATATATATTGTATGAATATAAGTTGGTTCCCTGATGCCAATAGGGGACCAGCATCAGTACCACATGGAACATACATAAATTTAGGTATATGGATGTGTACATGTATGAAATTCGTATGTGGCCAACGAATGAATAGCTCTGATCCGCACGTACCGCATCCCCTAATACGTTTCACGGTCGCGTATGTGCTCAATGTATTATGAAGCTGCAAAACTGTGCTTTATATTCCAATATATGTGTGTGTGTGTGTGTGTGTCAGAGCACGTCACTGTGCATGTGTGCGTACGGATGGTTATACGGCTGATGTTTGATCCTAATCCAAGCGTTAATCGTGTCTCGATTCGTGGAGTTCTGACGGATCATGCGCTCGTGCGTGTGACTGAATTGTGCGTAGGAGCTTACACAAGTACGAGGACACATACATACGGTGACACACGAGGACGAATTATCGCACAAGATTTGAACGTATCGAGGATACTGAAAATATAATAATTTGTCTCTCATCGTTAGAGGGAATGTGCAACTTTACTCCCGCGCCTCTAGTGGTCAAAATTGAAAGTTTTTGTAGGTGGTCAAAATAATTGAAGTTTCGAAAGTGCGTGTTATTTTCCAATAATAAACGAAGTAAGGTATAATTTTGCTGTATTTGCGAATTTTCCATCAAGTTGAATGATATTGGTGTGGAGGTAACCAAAAAATCTTTATCAAAAATTATTTAGAGTTATATAAATATTCAGAAAAGTGATAACCATGTATGAAGATTAAAATGTTTCAAATTGATTTTCAGCAATTGGGTTATGAAGGGTGTCCCAAAATTCACGCAACATTTGAATTTTGCTCCATTTGTGCTGTAAAGTGTTGCCAAAGAAAAAAAAAACAACGTGACAGCTGATAGTTCAGGGTTGTTAAATATGGAGCGATACACGAAATAACAACGTGTTTCCATTGTTCAGCAATGTTTTTAAAATAATGTAGGTTTGGTAGCTGCAGCAATTTGCAATTTTCGTACAAAATATGGTCGGAAAAGTGATTGAACTTCATTAACTGTGAAGAGATGAATTTAAAAATTCAGGGAGACTAGATCAATTAGTGATCGTAGGCACTCTGGCCGTCCTTCAACAAGTCGTTCAACACAAAACATCGAAGCAGTTCGTGAGAGTGTTGCTGAGCGTCCAGAAACATCAATTCGGCACCGTGGCAAGAATTGGACATTTCGAGAAGCTCTCTACAGCGTATTCTTACGAAAGATTTGCATCTTCATGCTTACAAAGTTCAATTGACTCAAGAACTGAAGCCTCCTGACCACGCACAGCGAAGAGAGTTTGTTGAATGGATTTTGGAACAACAAGTGGATGCTGATTTTTCGAACAAAATCATCTTCAGCGATGAGACTCATTTTCATCTTGACGGCTTCCTTAATCGACGAAATAGTCGCATTTGGGGTTCAAAAAATCCACGACTCATTGTTGAGAAACAAATGCATATGCTATTCCTTACATAACCCTATACTGTATACTTCGTGGAACAATAAAAAAATTACAATTTTTAATTAAAAACCTGTGTTTTCTATGAAAATTACTTCTTGCGTGAATTTTGGACCACCCTTTACATATAAATTTGCGAATGAGCAAATCGAAAATAACATGTTGCAGAGAGCCCCCATGCTCCTTGGAAACAGAAGAAGCGTCTACAATGTGTAGCTGGAGTTATTTTAAAAATACGTAAGCAGACAATTGCAGAGCAAGTGAAGTTTTCGAAGTGGAGCTTACGGACGAATTAATGTAACAAACTACAGCAATAATATGCTTGCAGCTTTCACTCAATCTTGCAACACATTGACACCATGCATCAACATAATTTTTATTGTCATCCAGCTGAAAAATACAAAAAATTGCCATTGTAAGCTTCATATATATTCTCCTAATAATAAAGTATACGAACTGATAAATCAACATTTTAGTTTTTTTTTCTTCTTTTGTGCCACAACTTTAGAGGTTATGTTAACTTTATTTTGCCCTATATTTGTCGTCTTCTCGACATCGGTGGCATGGTCAGCAATGCACAATTGCTTGCTATGTTCTTCTATACTTTTACGAAACGTTTGGCCGGATATGAATGAAAAACCAAATATAATGACAGGCATGTTGCTATAAATGCTTATATTCAAAAGGTAAAATATCTACAAAAGCTTCGGATTCATAACGCTGGGGGCGCCACGTGAACTTTCGACCTGCCCTCTATCAATTTTGCACCCTTCCTATAAACGCGGTATCTTATTATGCGCGTCGAGACGTTTTTTTTTTCTCGACACTTCGCAGAGGAAGGTTCAATTACGGTTATTGCTGAATCATTTTCGAAGGGTGGTGAAAGAAACGAAGTACACGGTGCAGAACGTTCGGCATTCGACGTTTAAAAAAAAGTTTTTGATTCGACAAAGTCGAGAAAACGTTAGAAACGTCGAGCGGACGAATAAATACATTTTATCATAAAGTTCAAATGATGTAATATCATATACGTTTTAAAGAACCGGCGATTTTGAAATACTCGCCGGTTAATGCTTGATTGTAAGTGGCCCACTCGTCAGATCCAGTTAACGCGGTGTTGCCACGTTTAACCTACAAGTTTCGTTAATGTCCGAAAAAAACCCGTCCAGGCTCAAAATTTATATTCCTATTCGAGTATTATTAATGAACAAATTCCCGACTAGAAATTTTCATAAGGACAACCCTATACGGCATAAGGACCTTTTCAGGTGAACCCTAAATAGGGAATGCCTCTCAAGGTCCTGATAAAGATAGTATTGGGGCAACCCTGCGATGGGAAGTACCGATAACATCCTGATAACGTTTTAACAGGGTTATCCCATCTGGGGTTTGGATAAGGTAATGATGTAAGGTCCCAACAATGTTTATTTAGGGGTAACCACATGAGTCATAGGTGAACATATAAACCTTATACTTCGCAATAATAAATAGATATACAAATACATTTTTGATAGATACTGCAATAATAAGTGGATCTTATGAGATTTTTTTTTTCATTGTAGAACTTTTCTTATTTTTTCATTCGGAATTTTTTTCATTTTTATTTGGAACTTAATTTTTCATTTTATTTTGTTGTGCGGTATTTAGTTTTAAAAGTAAACAATACCTTAAAATTTTATCTTACCTATCTGTGGATTGGAGGAGGTGGGGATGAAAACTTGAAACGGCATATATATAGAGAAAGAGAGAGAATCGGTGTACGCATAAAATGTTGAGAGCCAGGCAAAGTAAAGAATTAACTCGATTACGAGTAAGAAAACATCGTGCCCTTCGCGGTTTATCAGCAAAAAACAATCGCTTATCAATTGAAACGTCTAATTGGGAGACTGAAGAACAGTCGAATGATGAAAGACCGGAAGATTTTGGGGCTAGGTACAGTGACAATGATTTTGAGGTTAGGCACAGTGACAGTGATTTTGAGGTTAGGCACAGTGACAATGAACAAACCGAAGAACAGCCAAGAGAGGAATTTAATCGTGTAGTAGTGGAAAACAGTGATGAAGAGAACTTTTTCGACGATGATAATGTTGGGCATCATGAAGATGATAACGATGAAGAAGCAGCGAGTGAAAATGGAGAATTCGACACACTCGAAAATATCAAAAAATGGGCTCTGCGAACCCCAGCAATCCCCCACTCGCGCTTACAACTGTTGCTCAATATTTTAAGAAAACCGGACTATCCGAATTTACCGAAGAGTGTAAAAACATTCCTAGGTACGAATAAAACGAACCGCGTCATCGAACAACTCGGCGTCGACGGAAGGGGTGAATTTGTATATTTTGGCATCAGAGAAAATCTTATAAAGTGCGTGAACACGACTTTATATGCAACAAATTTTTATAACGTTCTAAAAAATTCCCAACCAAAATCCATGCAACGCTACTGATTTCAGTGGGTTAATGGTAGGACCGGTTAGGGTAGCCCGATAAGAACCCAACAAAAAATTGGGCTTACCCGACGCAAAACCTGACAGAACCCAAAGAAAACCCTAGAAGATCGTTACACACCCTATAAGAACCTGATAGGGAAGCCCAATAATGACCCAACAAGGAATTGGGTTGACCCAGCAATGAACTGTACAAAAACCCAACGTCAATTTCTAGTCGGGTTAGGGACTTGACCACTTAATTATTTAAAACGTTATTCTTAACACTATAATCACGGTTTGCTCAGTTTTTTAAATCTAAATCTCGGCATTATTTTTGGCCTTACAGCCCTATAACTAGTGTTTACGACGTGTCACGGGTATTATCAAATGGATGAAGTAGGGGTCGGCAAGTATTTTGTAGTACGGTCCGAATACTTTTGAAATTTTTTATTCAACTCCACTGAAAAAACTACAAATATCAATTACAGCAAACAGGTTATTATTGTTTCTCAAAAAGAATGTGGCTTATAAAAATACATATTATTGATTTTTGTTTTTTTCTTAAAAATAATATACTTTACATAGGTTCTTAATGTGAGAAATTACACCGTCGATCTTGAGCCATTTTTTTATAGTTTGGTTCTCGCGAGGAACAACATATGCGAAGAGTGTCTTCGAGATGGGCGTCCGTTGACCTTGAACGATATTGATTTTTCAAAGAATTCATTTTTGAGACAGATGCTTCACATATATATATGTCGAGCCAAACATAGTTACCAGGTTAAGAGCCAGTTTTTTGCAATTTTCATACTTTTCTGAAACATGTTTGACCCAAAATTCTTCAGTGGGAGCAAATTTGTACATTTGCAAGGTACACATCTTCTTGCAAATCGATTATTTCTTCCGAACTGTTATTTTTTCAACTTTAGCTCAGTTTAAATTTAACTTGACGTCTTTAGAATCACACACAGAATGACTTAATTTAATTTTTTAAAGTGGTCCAGTTTTCGACCCTCCGCGGTTCGCCTGTTGTCGACCGCTGGGATAAACGTTTAACTTGAACCTTAAAAATCTCCGAAACATTCTTGTGGAACTGATTGATTTTTGGACAGTTAATGCATTCTAAATTAATCTCTCGGTGAAAGTTTCAATCGACTACAAGTTTTTTATTTTCATCTCGAAATTCCTTAAAAGGAACTCGAAAGGGGATTTTTACCAATTTTCTTTATATATATATGTACATACATACGCATACGCGATTGTAGTATATGACAGTATATAAACTAGAATAGCCCCAACAACGGCAACAGTGCCCCGACGAGGATCGGGATTATCCTTCATGCAGGATTACGCCATATTTTCTGTAGTCGGAGAGCGACGGATTTGAGTTTTTCCTCGCTGGTATTCGCGTATGGCGCGTACACAGATTCATTATTCGTAACATACGATGTACACGAAAACACATAATCTCACATATGTACAGATTGCATACCTTCTCTCGTTTCTACCGACGTTGAATTTTTCTTCATTCCGCAATGTACATGTCAATCAAACACGTATTTTGTTTTTTTTTACATTCCAAAACATAATAGGGTAGCATTTTAATTCGGGAAAATGAAAATTCGTACACGTTTTCTGTACGATATTAAAACCGCATATACAATCGAAAGACACAGGTAGACTTGTAAGGTGAAAAGTGTCAACAGGGTTTTTAACGGCGAGACGCTTTTTGGGGTTTGTCTAATTACAGTGAAACTTCAGTTATACGTTTCTCGAGGAATACAACAAGTACGACGTATAAATGAGAATAACGTAGAAGTGAAATACAGTATGTATCTGAAACTCTTTGGCATTTGAAAATGGCGATTGATGCATAACTAGCGATGTTTTTAAATAGCAATACGTCTGTTAAGATAATGTTTGGTTTTCCAGTTGAACATTCGATTGGCAGTAATAAGATAATGAGCCAACTCAATTTTCTTAATTTCCGTTTAGAATTTTGATGTAATACGAGTCTGTAACTTTGAATTTTTGATGTTTCAGACTAGTAAATAATATACATGTTCGTGTTGATAAGAGATATGTAAGGGGACGTCCATTAATTAACGTGAGGTGTTTTTTCTTTAATTTGGACCCCCCAATCGTCCCCCCTGGTGAGATTTGGAGGCACCCTCCCTCCCCCGCACGTGAGATTTTCCGCGTAATTTTTAAATGATTACATTTGTTCGATATGTTCATGTATTTTGCTTCACATCACTAATAAAGACCTAATGACAGAAGGTTCTATCAAATACATTTTTTTTGTGAAAGAAGAAGAGAAGTAAAATTATACTACGTTTAAGGTGCATTATAACAGCTTTAATTCAATGTTATTTAGTTAAGGGGGGAACACCCTTTAGAGGCCCCAAAATGAGTCATTTTTCATGAATTTTTTTAAAGATGATAAAATAATGGCCACATTTTAAAATTTTGACATTATCTTATTACAACTTTCGATTGTTAAATTTTGTTTTTAAAATACAAAACAAAATGGCGGCGTTATAAGGTATTACTTTAGGTGTATTTTGCGTGATATCGAAAAGTGCTCTATTTGTCTGAGTTTTTCTATTGATCTGAAACAGAAATCGAAAATATTTTTCGATTATTGACATGTTTAGAGAAAGGATATACCTATGAAAATATAAAAAAGTATAAAATAAAAAATTAAGTAGGCTTTTTGAACAAATTTTCATATTTTTGACCATTTTCTCGACAATTTTTACCCCAAAAAGGTAATTTATTTACGAGATAACCTTAAAACTTTAGGTAGATCCTTCCGAGAATGTTATACTGAGAAACCTCCCGAAATTTCAGCCAGATCGAGCTATAACGTGAGCAGTTTTTGAAAATGCAGTTTCGAGATAATCGCGTTTAAAGTTTGCCTAGTTCACAGCATAAGGTCCCGGCGCATGCTGTGCTATAACTTCGTAAATATATCATGTTTTGATTTTTCGATTTTCCAGTATATTCTTAATATATTATACTTTCAAAATATATGAAGAAAAAAATCGATTTTTTGAACCGTGTAAAGGGTCCTCCCCCCAAAAATAGCGTATGTTAGGGCAGTGCTACAACGCCACCTTCCATATTCGATCCATGGACAACTTGACTTCAAAGAATATATTAAGATGAACAAAAAAAAATATTTCATTAAAATTAATGAAGAAGATCATGAAGCAGGAAGTTAATTAATGCCTAAGAATAGAATAAGAATATTAATGGGAACATTTGATTCTTTTTATTTCATACTGTTAATATAGACAGTCCTGTCCATATTTTCAGACCAATCTGGAAATATCAACATTTCACGTGTTAAAAAAAAATTATTACAAGTCTGATAGCTACCAAATATAATAAAGCAATTACAATGGTGCTATTATTCGTGTTTTCTTGAAATTGTTTTTCCTTCTAGAATGATTTAAGCCTCAAGGTGTCCATAGTTGCACCCTGTACCATACAAAATGTTATAATAGTATATTTTATAAATTACAAAATTGACGTGAGATTTTCATTGATCACCCCTCCCCCACCCCCCATTTCGAGCTCACGTAATTAATGGACGTCCCCTGATCACAGTTAACTGCATGCATATACATACCTCGATCTCCGAGTTTTACAGTGGAAAAAATCGAGGTACAGGTTGTAAAAGTTGTTTTATACTTGTCTGTTCTTTTTTTTGTCACAGAACATTGATTAACGTACAACTGAGACACTACGGACCTCGAACTGGATACTGGGGAATATAATTAATAACGTGTAAGTAAAGAAGGTAGAAATGAAACTTTATTACATTCTTTACCCGACTAGAAATTGACGTTGGGTTTTTGTACAGTTCATTGCTGGGTCAACCCAATTCCTTGTTGGGTCATTATCCGGCTTCCCTATCAGGTTCTTATAGGATGTGTAACGATCTTCTAGGGTTTTCTTTGGGCTCTGTCAGGTTTTGCGTCGGGTAAGCCCAATTTTTTGTTGGGTTCTTATCGGGCTACCCTAACCGGTCCTACCATTAACCCACTGAAATCAGTAGCGTTGCATAGATTTGGGTTGGGAATTTTTTAGAACGTTATAAAAATTTGTTGCATGTAAAGTCGTGTTCACGCACTTTATAAGATTTTCTCTGATGCCAAAATATACAAATTCACCCCTTCCGTCGACGCCGAGTTGTTCGATGACGCGGTTCGTTTTATTCGTACCTAGGAATGTTTTTACACTCTTCGGTAAATTTGGATAGTCCTGTTTTCTTAAAACATTGAGCAACAGTTGTAAGCGCGAGTGGGGTATTGCTGGGGTTCGCAGAGCCCATTTTTTTATATTTTCGAGTGTGTCGAATTCTCCATTTTCACTCGCTGCTTCTTCATCGTTATCATCTTCATGATGCCCAACATTATCATCGTCGAAAAAGTTATCTTCATCACTGTTTTCCACTACTACACGATTAAATTCCTCTCTTGGCTGTTCTTGGGTTTGTTCATTGTCACTGTGCCTAACCTCAAAATCACTGCCACTGTGCCTAACCTCAAAATCATTGTCACTGTGCCTAGCCCCAAAATCTTCCGGCCTTTCATCATTCGACTGTTCTTCAGTCTCCCAATTAGACGTTTCAATTGATAAGCGATTGTTTTTTGCTGATAAACCGCGAAGGGCACGATGTTTTCTTACTCGTAATCGAGTTAATTCTTTGCTTTGCCTGGCTCTCAACATTTGATGCGTACACCGATTCTCTCTCTTCCTCTATATATATGCCGTTTCAAGTTTTCATCCCCACCTCCTCCAATCCACAGATAGGTAAGATAAAATTTTAAGGTATTGTTTACTTTTAAAACAAAATACCGCACAACAAAATAAAATGAAAAATTAAGTTCCGAATAAAAATGAAAAAAATTCCGATGAAAAAATAAGAAAAGTTCTATAATGAAAAAAAAATCTCATAAGATCCACTTATTATTGCAGTATCTATCAAAAATGTATTTCTATATCTATTTATTATTGCGAAGTATAAGGTTCATATGTTCACCTATGACTCATGTGGTTACCCCTAAATAAACATTGTTGGGACCTTACATCATTACCTTATCAAAACCCCAGATGGGATAACCCTGTTAAAACGTTATAAGGACGTTATCGGTACTTCCCATCGCAGGGTTGTCCCAATACTATCTTTATCAGGACCTTGAGAGGCATTCCCTATTTAGGGTTCACTTGAAAAGGTCTTTATGCCGTATAGGGTTGTCCCTATGAAAATTTTTAGTCGGGTAAGTGGTTACCTGTAAAATTTCAAAAGGATTCATGGTTGTGTATTCACGATATTGGCACTCAAAGATTGCATGGTTTGACACGTGTTCTTATAGGGAGTAGTGAAAAATTTCACATTTCACGCAATAACTTCAAAACTTTTCAACAGATTTTTTTTTCTTTTATTCTCAATTACAGACGAACATATGACAAAGTACGTAAAAAAGAATGATGATTTTTCACCGACTAGTTTCAGAGATATAGCGATTTAAATTAAGCAATGCCTAGCGACGCTAGCGCCCAATATGACGACAAAAATTCGCTGCGCTTGCGACGTATTGCCACGATCTCCACGCTCGCTACACTGCAGTAGTGTGTGCATATCAGTATATGCAGAGTATCTACGCATTAGTAGCCGGAATGGATAGTCTGTTACAAAAGTGAGGCTTAGGTGATGGAGGGAACGTTGTTATTTTTAAAACTCTAAACATTATATTAGGCGTATTTATCATGACTATAAGTTTTTACATCCCAATAAAGATGTACAACCTACATTATAAGGATATTTCGCAATATTTCGAAGCTTTCATCGATTGAGCGGAGAATAAACTTTTCAACGTGCCTGTGGCGAGACTGCTACCTTGAGAGAAACCGTCCGCATTTGGCCAAAAAACTCCTGTTTCCTCAAAATAACGCCCGGATTCACATGGTCGCGATGTCAAAGTTGAACGAATTGACGTTTGAATTGCTTCCGCACCCACCCTATTCGCCAGATCTCGTTTCCAGTGACGTTTTTCCGTTTCCCATTTTGAAAAAAAGTCTCAGGGGAAAAAATATGGATCAAATGCCGAGGTGGAAGACACTGTAATCCAGTATTTTTCGGATTTAGACAATCAATTTTTTTCTGATGGTTTGAAAGGTTTTGAGAAGCGTCGGAGCAAATTTATCGAAGTGCAGGGAGACTGTGTCGAGAAATAAATTTAGTTTTGCTTCGAAAGATGTTTTTCCTTGAAATGGCCGGAAACTTTTCAAATGATCCTCGTATCTGAAAAAAATCTGGTCTATCCCACAATTCGCCGGAGCATTTGAATGACGAATAAAAGCCAGTTATTTCGTGCATACGTCTATACTTCGACACGTATTCCATGGTACGAATACGTGCCCAAATAAACGTATTCTCTACAATGGGACAGATAGGTGGATGAGTCTGGGCGGGATTTGGAAGCAAGATGAGGCATCGGATAATCTCGCAGTCTCATGTGCCTGAGTAATTTCATTCCCCGAGGCTGTCTGAGTGTACGGGTATCATGTCCTCTCCGTGGCAACAACTTGTACCACGATAAGCACACCACATATGGCCCCAATTCTATCCTACCGAAAAATTCAGCTTTTCAATGTTGTTTGATGTTTACTCATTGACCACAAAATAAAGGCAAATTCCGTCAAAGCACTCGTTTTTATTCTGAGAGTGATTTATCTGCATTAAAAAAATTATTCAAGGGCTCCGTCTCGAACGTCTCATCTCTAGAAAAAAATAATTTTCCAGTATATGATAAATAAAATGCACATATGAAAAGTTTAGATAAGGTCAACGACTCAATAAAAAAGATACAATTTTTTGAACTTAGGATTTCTAAGGTGGGATATACATTTACAACGATCAAAAAATCGAAAAGCAAGAAGAAATTAATTAAGGCCTTATACAGGGTGGACCACGCAATGTGTGCACCTCTTTTACGACCAACATATGCGTTGCACAAAAAAATGTTTTATACAAAAGTTACATGGTTTATAAGGCTACACTATGTGGTGCATTTATTTTTTTTATAGGTGGAGGCGCTTCGAAGATTTGAAGGTCAACTTTATTTTTTCAAATGGAATGCTATATTTTTTATAGCGTAATATGATAGAGTATCGAATTCTGAGTAAAAAAGTATAGACCTTTATTAGCCCTAGAGTTAATAGCTAACGAGTAATTTCACTTTATCACTTTAAAATTTTCTTCACGTAATATCAAGTTGGAGATTCAATCATTCATTTTCACTTTTATCTTTCTGATAATAATCACGCACAATCACCGAAGGATACTTTAATACTGGATTACAATCATTGAGAAGATTGTGAATCATGATAAGTGTGTGTGATGTGGTAAATGTGTTCATATTGATAAACACTGTGATGTAAACACTGCCATTCAGAAATTTGTAGTAGATTTGAATCTCCAACTTGGTATTACGTGAAGAAAATTTTAAAGTAATAAAGTGAAATTACTCGTTAGCTATTAACTCTAGGTCTAATAAAGATTTATACTTTTTTACTCAGAATTCGATACTCTATCATATTACGCTATAAAAAATATAGCATTCCATTTGAAAAAATAAAGTTGACCTTCAAATCTTCGAAGCGCCTCCACCTATAAAAAAAATAAATGCACCACATAGTGTAGCCTTATAAACCATGTAACTTTTGTATAAAACAATTTTTTGTGCAACGCATATTTTGGTCGTAAAAGAGGTGCACACGTTGCGTGGTCCACCCTGTATACGCGATTTCGCCGATTTTCGAAGGTACTTTTCTAGACGCGGTTAAAAAAAAATGACGCATATATTGACAACATTTTTTTTACAGATCATTTATGCACATGGTTAAGTATATGTAAAAAAAAAATCAGAAATATTAACAAATGGCGGAGATATAACATAATAAAGCAATGTTTTTTGTTTGCGCGCGCGTTGATGGTGAAAGTTCTCGGCATCGATGTGGGTGTCTGAAAAAAAAAATGAACATATTTATAATTGCATAATGAATGTATCTTCAGTGTGAGCCAACAATATTACTTAAAAAATTATTATAATAAAAATTCGAAACTTAAAATTTGTTTACTCAATTTTCTGACGGTATATGATTTTTTGTATTTTTTTGTGTCATTGAAATTTTTGTTTCTGTGGTTCACACGATAGGCGATGGTACTAAGAATATGTTGTTAAAATTTCAATCTGAACCTTCGTTCAAGAGTTAGAACTTTCACAAGGTTCAAAAAAGTGAATCGTGGAAAAACGGCTTTGAAGTTGGCGGTCCGGCGCGCCGTGCGGTATCTATTAAACGCTCCAAATGCTGTAACTTTTACAGTTTTTGGAATTTTTCAATTCTGTAAAGCTTAAAATATTCCTAACCGTTCAGGCTAATGGAATCAAAAATAAAAAATAAATGAAAAGTTTTGAAATTTTTCGCGTATATAAGGCCTTAATGGAAGGAAATCAACCCGTAATTGATCTACGACTAACCTGTAGCTATTTCAATCACTGGATTTTTTTTAATGTCGAAACTTTAAACGCGTTTTTCTCAAAACTGCATTTTCGAAATTGGCGTACAGGATTATTCAAAAACTATTGAGCCGATTGAGTTTAAACTTTGAAGAAATATTGATAATTTTATTACCTTCTAGTTGACGAAAAATGTTTCTGAAAAATAAACAACAACTACTTGTTTCATCAAAATTTTACAGAAATCGGACCAAAAACCGAAATAAATTAGTTGTCGATAGTGTAATGGCGGAACTACAAATAAAATAAAAGTAATACCAAGTGTACTGTCAAAAAGATGTGATTTTGTATTTGTTTTTATGATAGGTATTTTTTACTCTTGTTCATTATTGAATACACGGAGAGAATTAAAAAGTAATTTTTGTCGTGAATTTCACGGTAAAAATTATCGTGATATATTTCAATGTGGTGACAAGTGAGAAAAGCATAATAATTCGTATGCGCCAAGTTTTTTTTTAACTCACGTTACAGAAAATTTCAAATACGTAGGTAAAATTTTACTATACAAGAAGGGTAGCGCGCACGATAATTTTTACCGAGAGCACAATACATTTTCCTATAACACTCATTAAATTTTATAATAAATCTTAAAATAACTGTTATAAAGACGATACTTTTTTATAGACATTTTTCAAAGGCATAAAATAATAAAATGCACAGTAAAATTTCGCTGATATTATATATTTTCTAAATTTAAGTTTTGCGTATTTTCTTATACATGAAAATTTACTAGAAAATCTGGTAAAATTTTCTATCTGAAGAATAAATTTTATTTTATTTTCGTGAAAATTTGTGTTTTACTCAGTAATAATAAGCGAAGTTTCAGGGTTGTCATTTGGTTACCGTTACTTCACGGTAATTTTTAACATTTAATTCTCTCCGTGTAATTAAGTACTTACTTGGCTTCAATTAACTACTACGATAGGTTGCGTATTAAAATTGCTCTTTTCATTAATAAATGTCGCTACTCATATCATAACAGAGCATTTTATTGAAAACGACATGATGTCCCTTATTTGTACCCTTGGTTCTTTATTTTATCTTATCAAATCCTCTAATATAAAACACAAAACGGGAACTCCAGAGTCGAAAAATAAAAGTCATATTTTCCGGCGTGTTTTCGGTCTAAATCGAATTCACGTCGAAAACCGGCCGGAATAGCGAACCATTCCGGCCAGGCTTTGCAGGCCGAAAACACGCTGAAACTTACGATTTCGGCCTCTTCATCAGCCCGCTTGCTCGGGCCGAAAACACGCAGAAATCTGGAATTTCGGTCTCCCCATCGAGTATCAATATTTGGTAATATAATGAGTGATGATTAGTGCAATTCGATCTTGCTTCCTCTTAAATCTCTACGATAATAAAGAAGATCCTTTTCACCGTGTTTTTTTATTCAAAATAATGAATTTATACAGAGCCTTGAGTAAATTAGTTGGGAGTTAAAGTGATGTAAAATTAGGAGTTAAAGTGATGTAAAATTTGAGCTTCGATTAGCTGAATTCTGCCAATTGTTGAACTGTTCTTGTGAGTTCGATTGATAATGAGGAGCCTGTAACCTGCGACGTCGATCAGTAGACCGAAAAAATGAGTATCGGCATATTTTCGGCCTGAGCAGAACGCTGACTGATGTAAGCTGAAATCCTAAGTTTCGGCGTACTTTCAACCTGCAACCCGTTAGGCCGATCAACACGCCGGAACTGAGTTCCGGCGTTTTTTTCCGGCGCATTTTCGGTACGTTCCGGTTTATAAGTCGTCTGAGTTATTACGATTTTAAAAGATTCGCCGTTTTTTCGGTCTAAGTCGCCAACCGTAGGCCAACTTTTACAATTTCGGCCGAATCGAATAAAGTTTTCGGCCTTGGTTTTCGACTCGAGCTGGCAACCCTAAGCGACAGGCTTCCCTACGTTGTTTACTTCTTTTATCCTGTGTTCTGTGCGCCCGAAATAGGTTGTAGCGGCAATCGTGATATTCAGCACACGAGTATATTACGAAGGAAAACAATTATTGCGTCATTAAAAAATTGTTTGAAAATCGACAACTTAAAATAAAGTTTCATGAGGTTAATAGCGATGCGTAAAAGACGTATAATTTTGGCAATTAAAGTTCTGACGAAACAAGAAAATCCCTATTCGTTTTTTTCGTACATGAGCAATCGTCGTTGCCGATGGAAGAGTGTAGATTGGCTAGAATTCCGGACTAAATACCCGCCGAAATGAAGAGCTTTTCGTTCCACAGGCGCTTACGAATCTATCTTTCAAAGACTCTCATCTCCCAACCCACTGTGCACTCATTACAACCCTTCCGGTGGATCGTTGGCTTGAGAGAGAGCAAAGTATCGGTAGTTACCGGAAAAGAAATATATCATAATGGAACGACTTCCCGTCGTGAGAGACGAGCCCGAGAGTAAAGTTGAAAGACGAATAACGCAAAAGCAGCATTACACGGTAGTATATTTTTAGAATTAATGGTGGCCGTAAAATTTCCATTATTATTAGTGGGGACGAAAGACTCGTTGTTGTTTGTGTTGAAAAATATATGCCAGGATAATTCGCCAGGATCAATTTCCATTGGCTTTCTTAGTTCGGTGAGGAAAAAAAAGCAAGGAATATGAAAGAAGGTAGAGATTTCTTAGGCAGTCTTCGATCGTAGTGCATTATTCGTCTCTCGAGGCAAAAAGGCGTCCAGTCAAGTGTAATGGAAACTAATAATAAGTCTATTGGCTGTGGAATTACAAACGCGACACTGAGGATACTCTTTTCTTCCTCCTCTCTCTCTCTCTCTCCTCTCTTTCCCTCTTGTTATGCGGATTTCTCGACTCCTCGATATAGCCGCGTATTTTCGAAGCCTACTGGATGTACTATAGGTGTATAGTTCGCTCGTGGATTGCCCGGCATGTGAACCTTCGAAGCAGACAAGTACCGGCAACCTTAGCCACCAACCGGGCTCTCTCCCCCTTTTTTTTTTTCTTACTTGTACTCCATCCTTCTCTCGCCGTTTGGTTTCTCATGCACAATACCCACGAGACATCCACTTAACACGCTGCTTAGACGTGAAAACATCTGTATTGTCACCGCATTAACGCCGTGAATTCTCGACAATGATTACCGGAAAAGTATAATCCCGTTTGCCACCCCTGACTCGTCTTCTTTGCCGGGTTACCACCACGATCGTACTGGTACTGATTTTCGTGACCGTGCAAACGGAACGGATTTTTTCGTGTTATAGGAATTCAAAAAGTTTTGTTTTTTTTTTTCGTACAATTTGCCGAGTGTTGAAAAGCAAATTTTAAAATATTCCTATGGCGGAGGATCGTATTTTGTGGGCGCAAAAGACAGGGCCCTTTTCAATCATTAGTAGATTACAGTGGCGCTTAGTGAAAATAAGTTTAAATCAATTATTATACCCAACAATCAACCGGAACGATAAATTAGATTTAAACATTTTTACATGTTCTCTGAGAAGTCGCGGTTACGAAAATGTTTCTACTAAGTTTCATGATTAATAATTTCTTTGAACATTCGATGACATCCTTTTTATTGGCGTTACGGACATTGGCGTAGCCTGCATTTTCTTTCAGGGGGGGGGGGGGGGGGGGGGGCAGGAGGCGCCGGCTTCACAAAAACTGGTTTTGTTCGAAATCATCTTAAAAAAAATAATATTGACATAATAGTTAATGATCATGTAACACACATGAAATATGAAACTTGCGCTAATCATATTAACATTAATATCAAACTTTTGCAATAGCTTAAAAAATAATCAACTACTTTTTCATAATTCTTTAATCCAGTTAGCAGTCTTTGAACTTCACTTCTAGTGGGTACTCGATTAAATAAACTTTAGTTTTCTAGTTTTTTTTTGCTGCAAATCGGCCCAACACTTTTGCAGCTGGAATTTTTTTCTAACAACTTAATTCTCCATGATCAGCAGTGACATTTGAGAGTTCCTGAAGAATTGTGCTTTTAAGCCACTATTACTGCTTGGAAAAGTTTATATAAGTTAGGTCAGTACTTCTTTTCAATATGCTCTCTTAACATTTCAGCATTTATTTCATGATTTTTAAATTGAAGTTTGTTTTTCATGACCATTGCTTCAGCTTCTAAGACTGACGTATAAATTATTAAGACTTCTCTATAATTATTAATAAAGTCCTCGCCGTTATTTATATTCGATTTCGAAAATGCATCAACTGCATGAGCTAACGGTAGATTCTCAAATCAGCGTTTTAGATTCACAATGATATTATCTACCACTTGGTAGTAAATGTTGCTCTTTCGGTATTTTTCTAGTTGTGTATCGGTCAGCAAATTTGAAGTATTGCCTTTGCCCACAGTTGACACATAATTGCGAAATTTGTATATCTATTTGATTTACGTAATGGAATAACTATTTTTTCTGCAAATTGCGAAATTACGACGAAGGAAATAAGCCAAGTTAAAAAAAATATTTGTTAATAAAATGAATGAATTTCTTGAGTAACATGAATCGATTATTTGATTTAAATAAGTTCAGATCAATTGTTTCCTGGAGGGGAGGGAGGTTCATCGGGGTTTCTAGGGTGAGGGAGCCCTCCTGGCTACAACAAAGGCTACGGAATCGTCAAAATTTTTACATGCTTAGAGCAGTTTATATCAGACATCTTGAGTTATTTACTATATAAATGATGTCCGACGAAAATCCGTTAATTGTTAAATACTCGGGTTCTTGAAAGACATACCTTAATGTACTATTGTGAATCATCCTTTTTCCACAAAGTACCATTTTTTGCGGTTTTATATTACCGGAAACATTTCATTTACAATATTCTTTTGTAAGCCCTTGTCGGCTTTGACAATCCCATCCCCTTCACTTTTAAGTCACACTTCTCACTTGACAAATTCCTTTTCCTGGTACACTGCCTGGCACGTCTTCCAAAAATAAACGCATCGAACAAATTTATATGTCATTTTTCCGCATGCAAAATACTTCCTCATACGGATTAAAAAAATTATAAAACGAGGTATGGAAATATAGGGTACACCGATCAGTGAATGGACGAAAGCTGATTTATATTTAAGAACGTTATGCTCGAACTTTAAGAAACATGGGAAAGCCTTGAAATTTTATTAGCACGAGTGGAAAAGTTTTTCACTTGTACCTGCAAAATTTCAACAAGATTGACCACCTACTTATCAAGATATAAGATCGTGAACGTACCTCCGAATTACATAGGGTCTTATGGTGAATACTGTTACTACGCAAGAAACAATCCAATAGCAGTTGGTTAAAAGGGTGGTGGCTCATTGAAATTTTAATAAGATATATCTATAACAGAGGTTTAGCAAAAAAATGGGACCGCCTGACCACACCTGTCATGCGTTATACCCGAGCAGAAATTTGTTCAGGGTGAAATCCGGACCGGATCAGGCTGCCACAATAGCAAATCCGGGCCGGGTCAGGCAAATTTAGTCCGGCCCTGATCAGGGATGTAACGCTTTTGCAAATTCAGGTCCGGATCAGGCACCTTATCAGGCTCTGATCAGGCGCTTTATCAGGCCCGGATCAGGCACCTTACCAGGCTCGGATTAGGCACTATATTTGGCTCGGATCAAGCAACTTATCTGGCCCGGATCAGGTGCCTCATCCAGTCTGAGACATGCGTGTCATCTGACTCAATCATTTGATTAATTTTTTGTTTAAAAATAGATCAACATTTATTAAATTATTATTGCAGTTACACGTTATCAAGTTTACTAACGTTATTAAAAATATGAAACATATGAAAACATTTTTTTAAAGTTTATTCTACTTGACTTGATCGTTTAGTTTTTGTTCCGGTTTTGGCGATGACCGTCCCAATCTTTCCGGCCCAATCTGTCCGGCGCAAATCATGCGTGCCTGATCAGGGCGCCTTATTGATACCTGATAAGGCTTCTATCCAGCGCAAATCAGGTGTGCCTGATCAGGGCGCCTTATTGATCCCTGCTCAGGCCCCTGTCTGGCGCAAATCAGGCGTGCCTGATCAGGGCGCCTTATTGATCCCCGCTCAGGCCCCTGTCCGGCGCAAATCATGCGTGCCTGATCAGGGCGCCTTATTGATACCTGATAAGGCTTCTATCCGGCGCAAATCAGGCGTGCCTGATCAGGGCGCCTTATTGATCCCTGCCCAGGCCCCTGTCCGGCGCAAATCAGGCGTACCTGATCAGGACGCCTTATTGATCCCTGATCCGGCCCTGATGGATCCTCAGGCAGCCTGATTAGATTTCTGCTCGGGTAGCTAATAAATATAACAAAAAGCTCTCAAATTGCTTGAGACATGAACGCACAAGGCTTCGACGTGACAGCGCTGCAAGGGGCGGAGGGGAGGGGGGTGGGGCGCGGACCGAGACAGCAAGAACGGTGGCGGCACCTAGCGCCATCTGCTAGGGGTATTGTCTAAAGGGTAGGGGCCAACAAGGAAAGAAATATACAAAGTTTTGGTTAAACGTACATTTTTTTAATAAACACATCTTCATTATCGAACTTCTCCTTTCAGCGAAGTCATTTTTGCGGGAACTGATTCCGTATTTAAAAAAAAAATCATGCTCCAGAGATAACACAAACGCGGCGTAAGCACAGCGAAATTGCCTGCCAACCTACTGTAAGCGCGTGCGCACATTTCTTCTGCAACGTTGCCAAGTTTCATGTTTCGATAGATCCATTGCAAATAAATAATTAGTAATCACAAAAACTTTTCGAATGCTCCATACAGTAAAATAGTACACTGAGAGAAAAGTGTATAGTATTTACAAAAAACGCGCATGGTAAAAGAGAGTATAGTCGAATTCCCTATAGTTTATTGTTACCGCAATCATAATATGGTTAACGCAACTATAAGCGAAAAATATACGTAAACATGCGACTTTGGTGGCGTGTTTGACTATCTGGTATCTCCGAAATTACTATACACTATTGTAAAAGGCTTTACAATATCGATATAGTTAATTCAGCTATATCACAAAATCGGCGCACAAATACTAATGCTGCACTGAGAGCAAAGTACATGGTATTTATGAAAGACGTCCACGGCAAAAGAGGGGATAGTAAAATCCCGTATAGTTTATTGGCACCGTAATCATAATATGGTTAACACAACTATAAGCGAAAAGTATATCTAAACATGCAACTTTGGTGGCGTGCTCGACTATCTATTATCTCCGAAATAACTACTAACTATTGTAAAAATATTAACTGAATTAACTATATCGATATTGCCTTTCGCAGTAGTTAATCGTTATTTCGGGGATACTAGATAATCAAACACACTAGCGAAACGGCATGATTAGACAGACGCTTATAATTGTGTTAACCATATTATGATTGAGGTGTCAATAAACTATAGGGAATTTAACTATGCCCACTTTTACTATGGGCGTTTTTTTATAAATAATATGGACATTTTTCTCAGTGCAAGTTTGTACTATTTATATGGTTGACATTTAACACTTGTCGAGTATAAGTTGTTACAAGATCTTACGAAAAGTGACTATACGAACAAAATTATGGTAATCTTATAGTGAAAACGTAAATCATTTGTGGAACGTGTCAATAAAGTAGAGACAGCGGTAGCACGCTATAATCGCTATAGATATATTAGCGCATTAATTTATTAGCTTTTAAAATTCGATATTTCGAAAACTATTGCGTTGCGCCAAAAATCCATTTAAGCAGTGACATATATTGTCAAAAAGACGATCTGTGCAAAATTCCACCTATATCGGAGGTAACAGCTATTCGGAATTGCAGTTGGAATTACTTTTATCTGTTATGCCAAATCTACGATCAAAATAACATAAGTACCCGGTAGCATAGTGGCAGCATGCGTGGTATAGATAGGTAGGTTCGAATCCATGTTCAGGCGAAATATTTTCTTCGATAGGAATCATTTCAGGAGGTCAGGAAATGACAAATTATGATAAACAATCATACAGATAGTACTCTCAATTGAGAATTTTTGAATTTATGAACTATTATATACATTTAGTAGACATAACATTCAATATGGTAAAAATCACTATTTTTTTATAGTATAAGGTAATATCCATTTTATGAAAACCTACTATATTATATGGCATTGAATGAGCAACGTATGCTTGTAAGATTGTTGGTTGCGGTTAACATATGAGCATAGTTAACACACCTGCTAAAATATCATCAGAAGTACTATATTTTAGGCAGTAACCATGACTATAAAATATTGTTGTCCCCTCAGGGTAATATAAAATATGGTTAAAATATGGTTGTAGTCACCATACATTTCTCTCAGTGTACAATTTTATTCATTTGGAAATAATAATAGCGATTTATATACATTTTTTATGGTATAAGATGTTGTATATGTTTATCGGAATATATGTTCCGATACCGGAACATATCGGAAGATATGTTTATCAAAAAATCAGGTTGGTATCAATACGATTGCCCTGTGTATAAGCATAGGGACCCCCTTTGTCCTGCGCGTTCTAAAAGTTCAAGTAGAACTTCCTTAAAATAAGTGAAGAATATGAATTGTCGATAAAAACTCGAATAACTATAATTAACGAAAAAAATAACTCATGCCGTTAAAACCAATTTCTTAGATTAATATCGAACATTAGTAGGTGTTCTAAAGGCGAAAACAAAAGTTTTTTATGAGTTTTGAGGGTAAGTATTACTTTTATTATTCAAGATAGAATAAATCTGTGATGTTTGTAAATTTTTTAAATAAGTTCGTAATAATAGATCAGAGTTACACGTGTTTATTCACTGGTGCTGTATTCTAATCTCTTTCCAGTGGAAGGACCCATAGCATCTGTACTGATAATTCTCAAACCAGAGTGAAAAATCTAGCTCATCTGCTGAAAATTGCAAAATGAATTACTGTTAAGAATTGACTATGTACATTTTATCAAATGTTGCCACAAAATAATTTCTTTCGATTTTTTTATTTTGACAAAATTACATTTTTTGTTCCTCTTTCGGGACAAACTTTGGTAGTTTTTTGCTAATGTTACGTTAAGATGCAAAAATGCTTTGTATTTTTTCTAGGAAGTCGTAATAACGACTATAATACTGATACGTATAATAATACTATAATTTGTGTGCGACACAGTGATTTCCAAATCATGCGTTAATAAAAATACATAATAAATCATTATCCTTTACAGCGTTCATCTAGACTACCCGTTCATTTAATAGTGGTCGAGTATCCATTTACTGGTAATTTCGTCCATTCACTGGCTATTCAGTTATTTTGCTACTTATTTCCCGAGTCGAAAACTAAGGCCGAAAACTTTATTCGATTCGGCCGAAATTGTAAAAGTTGGCCTACGGTTGGTGACTTAGACCGAAAAAACGGCGAATCTTTTAAAATCGTAATAATTCAGGCGACTTATAAACCGGAACGTACCGAAAATGCGCCGAAAAAAAACGCCGGAACTTAGTTCCGGCGTGTTGATCGGCCTAACGGGTTGCAGGCTGAAAGTACGCCGAAACTTGGAATTTCAGCTTACATCAGTCAGCGTTCTGCTCAGGCCGAAAATATGCCGATACTCATTTTTTCGGTCTACTGATCGACGTCGCAGGTTACAGGCTCCTCATTATCAATCGAACTCACAAGAACAGTTAAACAATTAGCAGAATTCAGCTAATCAAAGCTCAAATTTTACATCACTTTAACTCCTAATTTTACATCACTTTAACTCCCAACTAATTTACTCAAGGCTCTGTATAAATTCATTATTTTGAATAACAAAACACGGTGAAAAGGATCTTCTTTATTATCGTAGAGATTTAAGAGGAAGCAAGATCGAATTGCACTAATCATCACTCATTATATTACCAAATATTGATACTCGATGGGGAGACCGAAATTCCAGATTTCTGCGTGTTTTCGGCCCGAGAAAGCAGGCTGACGGAGAAACCGAAATCCAGAGTTCAGGCGTGTTTTCGGCCTGCAAAGCCTGGCCGGAATGGTTCGCTATTCCGGCCGGTTTTCGACGTGAATTCGGTCTAGACCGAAAACACGCCGGAAAATAAGACTTTTATTTTTCCACTCGGGTTATAAATTCCTCCAAGATTATTTGTTGCAATCACTTCGAATATTTTTTTTTACTATCGGATACTATCTTGGGTAAGATATTCCAATTAAAAAGTGTCGTTATTCGTCCATTGAATGCTGGATTTATCCCATAACTGATGAACCTCAGAAAATTCTTTATTTCAAAACCAGAAGAAAACAATCTCCAATCAAATATTTAGAGTGAACTTGAGTTTCAGATGGTGTTGCGAATGTACGAAACTCTCAAGTGGGTATCTCGCCATGATCTAGCCAAAACTAGTTAACTGCGGCTATGCACCCCTTGGCTAGTCACTGTCTAGCCGAATTTGATTACAGTCGCGGCCTTACGATAAAAATACCACCTAAGGAGTAAGTTGTACCTGGATAGCCAATGATCGTCACATATGACAACGTGAGATTATGTGACTGCGTGTAGTTCCATCGAGCGATTGGCTCGAACCTGAGTAAGCAATTTGAGTTACAGGTGACGTTGCAAATGAAAAAAAAATCCTCAAGTTGGTATGCCGCGATGACCTAGCCAATACTCGCTAACTGCGGCCATGTACTCTTTGACTAGCCACTACTCAGTCGATCGTGATTAGTTTATATAATGTTTATATCGTTATCTAGAGTTTATATAATGGATAGGATTCGTTGCCGTAAACCTTGAAATGTTACGAACAATCTAAGCCGTAGTTGGTATTGAAAATCGTAAAATTGTCAAAGTTACATGTACTTTTCGATAGGAAAGCCGAGCCTCTGCGAGCGGTTGATTCATGTATCAGCAAACGTCAGAGCACAAAAAAGCACGAAAGAAGCACGGCAAGCACGTAGATCCTTTCAAAAAGAGGCCCAGGATGCTGAATGAGTTGCCGAAGGGGACATGTATGGACCAGGAATCGCTGATTGAAGGTAAGACTCACAAAAACCGCACCGTCAGTCGAATAAAACCGCACATTTACTTTCTTTTGCGATTATCTCGAAACTACATTTTTCGAAATGGTGCCAAGTAAATCTCGTAAACTATCGGTCCGATTGCTGTGAAATTTGTACATAATACTTTGAGATACATTATCTAAAAGGTGACGTAGGATTTTTGCGACTACTTGATCGGTGTTTTTTTATTGAAGTTTTTCTAGGGAAATTTCGGTAAAAAATACACTTTTTTTTTCTTTGGCTCACCATAATTTTTCTAATGGTCGAAAAAAAATATCGCTACGCTACATTGTAGCGACGCTATCCACGAATAAGCTATTTTTTTTTAGACGCAACATGACGGTGATACACCTGTAGTAACATATGCGCGCGTCGTGCGGCGGGCCTCCGCGGAAATTTCTGCAGCGCCGCCATTTTTTAATATTTTGAACTAAAATTTATTTGAAGCATTCTTAAAGCCGTTTCTTACCTTGTGTTAAAAAATAAAAATATTTCGTTTTATACTTACTTTTTTTTTATATTTAATGGTTTTATGCCATTTCCGAGCGACGAGGGTGGCCAGCTGCCTTAAGCAATTAATTGTATTTGTGTTACAACGGAAAAATGTGTTTGTCCCTTGCCGTAGTAAAAAAATTATATTAAACAAAATTGTCCTACCCGCACAGCCTCACCACAAATCTATCGACGGTCCAAAAAAAATCTTTCTTCGTATTATTTTTACCTGATATAACATTAAAGATGCCGAATTCTAAAAAAATAAACGAAAAATACCAAGAGGAGGGGAAAAAGAAGCTAAAGATCAAGCTTTTTCCGTCGATATGCGTTTCGTGAGTTTTCACGAGGATTATGAACTCGTCACTCCCCCCACTCTCGCTTCTCTTTTTTCTTCTCTCGCTGCCGTCAATATTTGTCTTTCCTGTCCTCAAAGGATCCGACGCGATATTTTTACTTTTATTCCCCGTTCTCTTTTAATTCCTAACGGAAAAAAATCGCATCCTCTCGCTGCAATAATGCACCGCGGCGCGAGAGTCGTAAAACATTGGAGAAAAAAAAAATAATAATTCTCGACTCTGGCGGTTTTAACGGTAAAACAAAGGAGCTGATGGTACCGGCGCACCTGTAATTCGGTAGAATGGAAAAATATCCCCGAGGCGATGAATAAATCTCGAAACGCGAGTGAAGCTTTTGGAAATAATGTTAAATAATCACAATATTCCGACGGTTAATAAATTAAAATGAATTTCATTTTCATCTGATTTTCTCACTTCTATTATGCTTGACACATCTATTAAGTACAACGTTAAACGATCTCCATTTAATGTTTTTTTTTTTGTCGAGTACTTTAATCCATAATGTATCTCACTGAAAATGAAACACTTCATTTCTTTGGACTATTAAGTACCAACAATGTTGCTATGTCTCAATTGAATCCACCAAACTTTCTTATCTATAAAAAAAGGTCTCCCGAAATAAACTTTTGAAAAGTTCGGCTATATAGGAAATATTGATTAGAAAAAAACGTAGAAAAAATTCCCACTGAAATTTCGAAAAATATCGATACAGTAGAACCTCGATTATCCGGACCTCAATCATCTGCATTCGATGTTTGAAAGAGGTTAAATGTAGGGGAGAGTGGTCCTGAGTCGGCCCACTAAGCTTTTTGTCCGAAAACAGAAGGTAAATCGGATTTCATAGCACTGCTAAGTGTTTAGTTGCGTACAGCGATCGTTTGCCTACAATTCAATGGCATTTAGGATGGTGTAGTGACCCGAGCAGAAATTTGTTCAGGGTGAAATCCGGACCGGATCAGGCTGCCACAATAGCAAATCCGGGCCGGATCAGGCAAATTTAGTCCGGCCCTGATCAGGGATGTAACGCTTTTGCAAATTCAGGTCCGGATCAGGCACCTTATCAGGCTCTGATCAGGCGCTTTATCAGGCCCGGATCAGGCACCTTACCAGGCTCGGATCAGGCACTATATCTGGCTCGGATCAAGCAACTTATCTGGCCCGGATCAGGTGCCTCATCCTGCCTGACACATGCGTGTCATCTGGCTCAATCATTTGATTCATTTTTTGTTTAAAAATAGATCAACATTTATTAAATTATTATCGCAGTTACACGTTATCAAGTTTACTAACGTTATTAAAAATATGAAACATATGAAAACATTTTTTTAAAGTTTAAGTTTTTATTTTACTTGACTTGATCGTTTAGTTTTTGTTCCGGTTTTGGCGATGACCGTCCCAATCTTTCCGGCCCAATCTGTCCGGCGCAAATCATGCGTGCCTGATCAGGGCGCCTTATTGATACCTGATAAGGCTTCTATCCAGCGCAAATCAGGCGTGCCTGATCAGGGCGCCTTATTGATCCCTGCTCAGGCCCCTGTCTGGCGCAAATCAGGCGTGCCTGATCAGGGCGCCTTATTGATCCCTGCTCAGGCCCCTGTCCGGCGCAAATCATGCGTGCCTGATCAGGGCGCCTTATTGATACCTGATAAGGCTTCTATCCGGCGCAAATCAGGCGTGCCTGAATAGGGCGCCTTATTGATCCCTGCTCAGGCCCCTGTCTGGCACAAATCAGGCCTGCCTGATCAGGGCGCCTCATTGATCCCTGCTCAGGCCCCTGTCCGGCGCAAATCATGCGTGCCTGATCAGGGCGCCTTATTGATCCCTGATCCGGCCTTGATGGATCCTCAGGCAGCCTGATTAGATTTCTGCTCGGGGATGCTTTTGGAGTCGCAATGCAGTGCGGAGTGAAAAAGTACATCTTGACCATTTCTCAAAATAGTGTTTCTGAATCGGCACCCCCCTGGTCTTGAGCCGGCATCCCATTTTTTTCATTCGAATGCAGGAAAAAGTCCAGATTCTCTAAATTACGACAGGAAATGGATGAATTTGAACGATTTAGAAGAATAAAACATGCATGTTTTGTCCAATTTTATATGGAAACATTTTTCGAGTACAATGTTGAAAATAAAAACATATGAATTTTGAATTGAATGAAAAAAAAAAAATTGCAAAAGGGATGATCACTCGCTATCGTCGTCAGATTCGCAGTACGTGGGGCGTACTGAACTCTGTAGCGAACGCGAACGCAAGTGCAATCCACTTGTGGAGGGCTGCGAAGACTGGCGTTCTTGTCGTCGTATTTTATCTCTTGTGTCTTGCGTTTGAAATTGCGTCCCATGACTATAGAGCAAAAACACCGAAAATGCAAAAAAAAAAAAATAACAGAAACAATACAAAAAAGCAACAAGATCAAAAAAATTGGTGCCGACTCAGGACCACCTGTTTGATGCCGTCTCAAGACCACTACGACTTTCTATCCGTTTCATGTGATTACGCACGCGAACAAATCCGAATGGAAAATCGACAAAACCAATCAATTAGAACATTGAATAAAGAAACCAATGCACTCACTCATTTCAAATTTTTGAAATATTTATATACCTGTAGCTGCTTCAGAATGAATGACGAAAATAAAATTATGTTACAAACGAAAAATATAAACGCGCTCACGCTGCGCAGAACAATCTAAACTGACAATTGTAAGCATAATTTACGTCAGTGTTTACCAACATGTCATACGACAAAATAATTGAGCCGACACGCACTTCCATCTCTGAGGAACACCATGGTGCCGGCTCAACCCGCAGTGCCGACTCAGGACCACTCTCCCCTATATACAGGGTGTCCATTTTATCTCTGCCACCCGAAATAACTCGGTAATTATCGACGTCACAAAAAAATGTTGCAGACAAAAGTTGTACGGTGTGAAAGGGGCCATCAAATGGGACCATTTTTTTTATTTCGGTCGAGGCGCTGACGCACAGTGAAGGTCACCTCCACTTTTTTAAAGGGAATGGTATATTTTTTTTCAACCATCTTGTGGAGCACCTCAAGCTGCATAAAATACATTAGGGGATCAAAGTCGTTCAAGGTCATTCAAGGTCAGTATCGATTATACAAATCTAAACATCTCGAATCACTGCCAAATATTTAGTAGTGATCCAAGATATTTAGATTTGTATTTCATTTTAATAGGTGTTCGAAATTAGCTTAAAATGAGAGATATCGGAGATCGTAGTCATCGACAACAATTCGAATACCTTCTGTTTATTTACCGACCCGCGTTAATCTTTATCGTATGTAGCTCAATCGAGGTTGTCGTTCGGTTTAGGTTGGCTGGCCTGCTCGATCACCGGACTTAACTCCACTCGATTTTTCTTTATGGGGGACGTTAAAGGATAAAGTTTATCAAGATATGCCCACAACACCGGAGAACATGCGAGAACGCATCATCAACGCGTGTAACAGCATCACTCCGGAAAGCATTCTACGATCGAAACAAGGTCTGACTGTCCGACTGCAAAAATGTTTGGAGGCTGGTGGAGGTCATTTTGAACATCTATTGAAGTAAAATATAAATTTGAAAATATTTTTGGTATCGATCCGATTTTCATCGATACTGACCTTGAATGACCTTGAACGACTTTGACCCCCAAATGTTTTTTATACAGCTTGAGGTGCTCCACAAGATGGTTGAAAAAAAAATGTACCATTCCCTTTAAAAAAGTGGAGGTGCCCTTCACTGTGCGTCAGCGCCTCCACCGAAATAAAAAAAAATGGTCGCATTCGATGACCCCCTTCACACCGTACAACTTTTGTCTGGAACATTTTTTTGTGACGTCGATAATTATCGAGTTATTTCGGGTGGCAGAGATAAAATGGACACCCTGTATATCTTTAATGGATCATCACAGTGTAAAATTTTCAAAAAATCAATTTTTTTTGCATTCTCCGATAGTGACGGTTATAGGCATGCTGTTCAATTTTTGGGGCGAAATCCGAATAATTTCGGTCACTACAGATTTTCTTAGAGAAAGTGATTCGAGCTGCGGCTGTCGCACTCGAAACTTTAAACGCACTTTTCTCGAAATGTCGTTTTTCAAAATGGTGTACACTCTAAAAGGAAGAGTTTTCAAGCTATCTGTATCAAATTTTGGACACAGCATTCTTCGCGCCACTCTTTATCTTGCCATGAAAACTTTTTTTTTAAATCGTCATATTTTATTTAATAAAAAACTGTCGAAAAAAAAAGGCTAAATTCGATAATTTTTTTTTCAAATCGTCGCCATTTTGTGAATTTTTATACAAAAAACCTCCATTACAAGATAGCGGCTTTCATACTAATTAATAATCTTTTTACAAATTTTTCAGATAATATTTACGGCCACAACGGTGTACACCGTGAGGACCTCTTTTTTGAACACATTTTCAACCGTTACAAAAATGTAAAAAAAAAATAAATAAAACTAACCGTTTAAAAATGTTTTTTCTGTTCTTCATGACTGCTGTGATTTGACATTAAAAAATCAGACTGGTTGGCGTATTCAAACCATCGAAAAAAAAATCGCGAAAATCAGCTATTTTTTGACCCGTTACATTGTGATGATCCCTTAATATAGATTGTAGGAGGGTCATTTGAAAAGTTTCCGACCTTATCAACAAAAAGTATAGTAGAGAAAAAAAATTTCGCCGCCCGATAATTGCCCTTGATATACAGGGTGGTCCAATAACTATTAGCACCTTGGATATCTTCGAAACTATAAAGTTCACAGAAATATTTGCTGAAATGAAATTGCACAGTACGAAAGGGGCCATCCGATAGCGATAATAGTTTTTTTGCAGGTGGAGATACTTCGGACATTTGAAGGTCAACTCCATTTTTTAAAATGGATCGGTATGTTTTTTTTCTGTATCATGAAAGAGGAGCTTAAAACGAGTTCAACGACCTATAACATAAGGTCATTGAAGGTCATAGAAAGTACAGAAAGGCGATAATACTTACAGTTTCGGTAGTAAATAAAATTACTACGTTTATAGCAAGATAAACGCCTTTCTGTACTTTCTATGACCTTCAATGACCTTATGTTATAGGTTGTTGAACTCGTTTTAAGCTCCTCTTTCATGGTACAGAAAAAAAAAACACACCGATCCATTAAAAAAAATGGAGTTGACCTTCAAATGTCCGAAGTACCTCCACCTGCAAAAAAAACTATTATCGCTATCGGATGGCCCCTTTCGTACTGTGCAATTTCATTTCAGCAAATATTTCTGTGAACCTTATAGTTTCGAAGATATCCAAGGTGCTAATAGTTATTGGACCACCCTGTATGTAAACCCTAAAAATGTCAAGTAATTCGGATAATTACTTTGTCTATGGCACTCTTCCAAAGTTTCCAGCTAACGTTATTTGTCAACAATGGAAAAAACCAAGTATCGCGCACTGATAAAATTCCTTCATTCGAAAGAAAAAAAGACTAAGGAAATAAAAGATAAATCAGACTGTATACGGTGAAGCCGCCCCTTCATTTACAGCGGTAAAATACTGGGTGGCTGAGTACAAACGTGGTCGTACGAGCATTTTGGACGAGGAACGTTCTGGGCGCCCGAAAATCGCTACAACTGACGAAATGGTCGATTCAATGCATCGACCTGTCATGGAAGATCGTCGATTGACAGCAAAGGATAGTACTGAGGCTTGTGGGATATCACCTGAACGGGTACTCAAGATTTTACATTAAGATTTGAATATGAGAAAATCAATTGCACGTTGGGCGAACATGTCGAGCGAGTGCCTTCGCCTGCACTGTCAAAAAAAAATTTAATTAAAATAGGATCTATTTAAATCAAATAGGTTTTTTCCTTGTCTCACAGCCCACTACGACCCAATTTGTTTCAATTTTTAAAAATTTGTTCAAGCCATTCTTTTTAAATATTAAATATATACAAATTAAATAAATAAAGATTAGATTGAAATTAAATGAATAAACATAAAACACGATATATCGCATAAATACGAGAAAGGAACATAGGTTCATGTCATAAAAGTGCGGTGAAAAAAAGTTCAATGTTTTCTTTTTTTTTTACTAACAAGGCTGTTATTTGGAAAAATAGAAATTATCGTCGTGCCTTTTATTGACAGCCGCGACTATTTGTATATAGAAAGACATTTTTCCGTCTGACTCTTTTGTCTTATATTACCAGATGAAACCAAATCACAGATTTATTAGGAATGAATAAAATATTTAGTTATTAGACGATATTAAATAGATCTTGATTTGAATAAATAAATATATTAAAAATAATCATTTGAATAATGGAATGCAATAAGAACAATTCGATTTCACAAAAAATCGAGAAAATTCAATTTTTTAAAAATCAAATCGACGCATCTAGTTAATATCAAAAGAATTTTTCTGTCAGTGTGTTTAAAAAAAAATCCGGCGGAATTTTTGCGGCGAACAATAACCGTCGATGATACCTGGACGCACCACAATATGCCTGAGACCAAACAACAAGTCAATGCAGTGGATTGCGGTGGAGGAACCAGCTCCGAAGAAGGCAAAGGTCGTTGCAGGAAACATGATGGCGACAGGTTTTTGGGATAGCCGTGAAATAATTCTTATCGATTACCTTGCAAGGGCTGAAACAATCAAAGTACTACATATCGACGGCAGTATGGAAGAACGTGCTATCTCAAATTGTGATAGAAGAACGTGCTATCCCAAATTGTGATAGAAGAACGTGCTATCTCAAATTGTGATAGAAGAACGTGCTATCTCAAGTTGTGATAGAAGAACGTGCTATCTCAAATTATGAGAGAAGAACGTGCTATCTCAAATTGTGATAGAAGAACGTGCTATCTCAAATTGTGATAGAAGAACGTGCTATCTCATATTATGAGAGAAGAACGTGCTATCTCAAATTGTGATAGAAGAACGTGCTATCTTAAATTGTCATAGAAGAACGTGCTATTTCGAATTGTGATAGAAGAACGTGCTATCTCGATCAGTCAACATATTTTCATTGATACAGCCCTGGTATTTGGGGCACCTCAGTATGCAGAGCACTTTTTCTGTAAGGTTATTTAATTTTCTAATATTATTTAGCTCGATAATAGAAAAAAATTAAGATATGTTTGAATAAACAACTTTTTTTTAATCATCAATATATTTATTTATATGGAATTTTTAGAACCTACAGTTACTGTAGGTAACTGGTAAATTCCATATAAATAAATATATAGATGATAAAAAAAAGTTGTTTATTCAAACATATCTTAATTTTTTTCTGTTATCGAGCTAAATCATATTAGAAAATTAAATAACTTAACAAAAAAAGTGCTCTGTATACTGAGGTGCCCCAAATACCATTGCTGTATCAATGAAAATATGTTGACTGATCGAGATAGCACGTTCTTCTATCACAATTTGAGATAGCACGTTCTTCTATCACAATTTGGGACAGCACGTTCTTCTATCACAATTTGAGATAGCACGTTCTTCCATACTGCCGTCGATATATTGCTGGATAAATTGAAGGCTACAATTAAGAAAAAATGTCTGGATCTTGGAGCCGAATCTGGGATTTGGCAAAGAAAAAAATTCCTTATTCACCAGGATATGTAATGCTTGGGTTCACACGTGCATGGCCGCCATGTCAAAATTGAACGAAGTGAAGTTCGAATTGCTTCCGAAACCGCCCTACTCGCCCGATCTAGCTTCCAACGAGTTATTTGTTTCCCAACTAGAAAAAACATACGCGGGGGGGGGGGGGGGGGGGGGGGGTCAGTCAAACGCTGATGTAGAGGACGCTGTAAACCAGTATTTTTCGGGTTTAGACAATCAATGCTATTCTGATGGTTTGAATGGTTGGGAGAAGCGTTAGATCAAATGTATCGAGTTAAGGGCGGGGTAAAGTTAATTCGGCGAAAAAAGGCATGTTTTTAAGATTTTTTTTTGGCGTAACGGATAGTGTTCGTTTATTGAAAAATTTACATATAATAAAGTAACATTTGAACAACATTCTCCTAAATTTGCATTGCAAAATATTCAAAATTGAGCGAGTGAAAATTAAACCCCGGAGGCGCCTCGAAAAAAAGTTGGTTTGCGGTGTGCACCATAACTCGCAACAGAATCATCTGAAACAAAAAAATCAAAATGCATTTGTTAAAGGAGATGTTTCTCGAGGTAATGACGGGAGGATTTTTTTTTTTCGATTTTTCGATTTTTCGTAGCACTTGGGAGCCAAAAACCCGATTTTCGCTGAAAAAAATCGGCTAATTTGTTGTTCAAAATTAGTAATTATTAAAAAAAACAAAAAAGCTCTCGACAATACCTGGTGAATTATGTGAAGAAGTACTGTGCAAAATTTCAAAGCGATTGGTCCAGTAGATTTTGAGTTATCGTGCACACGGACTTCAAATATGACAAGTCTCAGAAAAACGGTTTGAAAAACGCAGAAGAGTTTGGTCGCTTAGCGCTCATTGCACATAAGTTTGAGAACACTTCTCGATTGCATAAAAATCTGAGAAAATTCATGCATATTAAAGGTACTCAAAAGATGAATTTTGCATAATAATGATTCCAAAATGTTATTAACAAAATGATGAAAAAAAAAATTAGTCAACAAATTTCCCCGCAACCCAATTTTTTTTCGTGATTCGTTCATTTTTCTGAATACGTATGAATTTTTTCAATTATCTTTGAATTTTTAGAAATTCAAAATAAAACTCGATAATTTTCTTATACTCACTCAAAGTCGTCGATGCCAGGTCCGTAGAGCAAAAGGCTTCCATCAAGATGATCGAGAGCATCTTTTTGCGTTTGTCTACGCAAAACTCTTTCTTCTTTACTGTCGTGCGCCGCTTGCTCCTCTGCTCTACTAATTCCCAAATCGTCAACTTGTCGGGCCCAGGAACAGGCCCGTTTATCAAGAAATTTATTCGGGGTCGAAAAATACAATAGCGCGCCGCGCAGCTGCCGCCCAGGGATAAAACCCGGCATGGAGCAATAGACGCTCAAATACTCATAACTTCGTCAATTTTACTCCGATCGACTTGAAATTTTAACACAATATTCTTGAGATATTATGCATTCATTTAAAAAAATAAAAAAAAATGAAAAAAAAAATTTAAATACTTTACCCCGCCCTTAAAGGGAGACTACGTCGAGAAATAAATTTTGTTTTGCTTCGAAATATGTGTTTTTTTAAGGAGGTACGACGACTCCCTCAGGGTCAACAAAGAGACTAAATTTATGTCATACCAAGGGTGTTCTGATTGATGTTAACTTATGTTGAATATTCGTATTGTCGATTCCAAAGTGCCAAATTTGTGGTAAATATTGTATTTATTGCATATTTACTAATCAAAACTAAAAAAAATTATATCCTCAACGACTCTGGAGTCTTCACGACAATTTCCAAGCAGTACCGAGATTCTGAAACTCTGTAGCGATCGTTTTCGTTGTCGTTACCTAGCAATAGCCAATAAGAGGCTCCCTTTCTTCTGATCGTGCATGCGATTGGCTGTCGCTAGCCGGCGACAACGAAAACTGTCACTACAGAGCTAGGTTATGCTCGCCAAACGAATCAGCTGTTACACCCGACGTTGGCAAGTCTATAGGTACTATTTCGTCATTATGATAATATTCAACCGGAAGTTGAAACTGTTTTATAATGTAGTACTTGAACTACACGGTGAAGTGCGAATTCTTCATTTTTTACAATATCTATTATGTCTAATTTATCAAATTTCAGTTTTCCAACGACCTTAGTTGGATACGTGAGTAGCAAAACCGTGATTACCGCACTTCCGGTCGACCTTCTCCATAAGACGACGTGCTTCACTAACTCAAAATGCTCGACTTTGCAATTTTATTACGAAAAAACTGGATGGTCAATATAGCTCAAATTTTTCCAAAGGGTGCATAACGTATTCGTCAACATCATATAAAAATATCAGGCTCGAAAGTTGGATTCGACCCCATGATCGTACCTCCTTAAAAAGAGCAGAAACTATTCAAATGACCCTCGTATATTTAAGGTATTTCTTTCTCAGAGGGCTGTATTTTGTGGGCGCAAAAGCCAGGGTCCTTTTAAATCATTAGTAGATCCCAGCGGCGCTGATTAAAAATAAATTACAATAAATTATTATGCCCAACGATCTACTGGAATGAAAAATGTCGCATACATTTTGTATTAGGTGTACAACTTTGCTGCCGCCGTTTTTCGATAGATGTCTGCAACGGTAAGTGCTGGTCGAAATAGGCAGATAAAAAATGTCACACCGTAAGCTTGGACATCTGTCAACATAACGACGGCACCACATTAGTGAATTTGTGTTTCCATCATAAATTTATTCTCGATCGAAGATGTCAGTTTTCGAGCCAAATTCTTGTCATTTGCGGCAATTTTTTATTTTCTGCTTCCATTTGAAGAAAACTACCCGAGTAGAAATTTTCATAGGGACAACCCTATACGGCATAAGGACCTTTTCAGGTGAACCCTAAATAGGGGATGAATCTCAAGGTCCTGATAAAGATAGTATTGGGACAACCCTGCGATGGGAAGTACCGATAACGTCCTTATAACGTTTTAACAGGGTTATCCCACCTGGGGTTTGGATAAGGTAATGATGTAAAGTCCCAACAATGTTTATTTAGGGGTAACCACGTGAGTCATAGGTGAACATATAAACCTTATACTTCGCAATAATAAATAGATATACAAATACATTTTTGATAGATACTGCAATAATAAGTGGATCTTATCAGATTTTTTTTTTCATTGTAGAACTTTTCTTATTTTTTATTCGGAATTTTTTTCATTTTTATTCGGAACTTAATTTTTCATTTTATTTTGTTGTGCGGTATTTTGTTTTAAAAGTAAACAATACCTTAAAATTTTATCTTACCTATCTGTGGATTGGAGGAGGTGAGGATGAAAACTTGAAACGGCATGTATATAGAGGAAGAGAGAGAATCGGTGTACGCATAAACTGTTGAGAGCCAGGCAAAGCAAAGAATTAATTCGATTACGAGTAAGAAAACATCGTGCCCTTCGCGGTTTATCAGCAGAAAACAATCGCTTATCAATTGAAACGTCTAATTGGGAGACTGAAGAACAGTCGAATGATGAAAGTCCGGAAGATTTTGGGGCTAGGCACAGTGACAATGATTTTGAGGTTAGGCACAGTGACAGTGATTTTGAGGTTAGGCACAGTGACAATGAACAAACCGAAGAACAGCCAAGAGAGGAATTTAATCGTGTAGTAGTGGAAAACAGTGATGAAGATAACTTTTTCGACGATGATAATGTTGGGCATCATTAAGATGATAACGATGAAGCAGCAGCGAGTGAAAATGGAGAATTCGACACACTCGAAAATATCAAAAAATGGGCTCTGCGAACCCCAGCAATCCCCCACTCGCGCTTACAACTGTTGCTCAATATTTTGAGAAAACAGGACTATCCGAATTTACCGAAGAGTGTAAAAACATTCCTAGGTACGAATAAAACGAACCGCGTCATCGAACAACTCGGCGTCGGCGGAAGGGGTGAATTTGTATATTTTGGCATCAGAGAAAATCTTATAAAGTGCGTGAACACGACTTCACATGCAACAAATTTTGATAACGTTCTAAAAAATTCCCAACCCAAATCCATGCAACGCTACTGATTTCAGTGGGTTAATGGTAGGACCGGTTAGGGTAGCCCGATAAGAACCCAACAAAAAATTGGGCTTACCCGAGGCAAAACCTGACAGAACCCAAAGAAAACCCTAGAAGATCGTTACACACCCTATAAGAACCTGATAGGGAAGCCCGATAATGACCCAACAAGGAATTGGGTTGACCCAGCAATGAACTGTGGAAAAACCCAACGTCAATTTCTAGTCGGGTACGGCTGAGGCGCATCGAATGCTCTCAAGTACTTACGGCGAGTCTGCTCTTACTGTTAGTGAAAGAAGATGTCGTGAGTGGTTTCAACGCTTCAAGAGCGGTGATTTTGACGTCGATGACCGGCATGGCTTATGCTCTGCATTTTGTGGGACCAGCTCGGTGTGATATATTATGAGCTGTTGAAACCGAGTGAAACCATCACAGGGGATCGGTATCGAACGCAATTGATGCGTTTGAACCAAGCATCGAAGGAGAAACGGCCACAGTACCAAGAGAGACACGACAAAGGTATCCTCCAGCATGACAATGCTCCGCCACATGTCTCAAGACCGGTCAAGATATACTTGGAAATGCTAAAATGGGAGGTCTCATGTGTCTCTCCCACCCGCCCTACTCTTCAGACATTGCTCCTTCCGACTACCATTTGTTTTCATCGAAGGCACACGGCCTGGCTGATCAGCATTTCCGCTCTTAGGAAGAAGTCTAAAAATGGATCGATTCGTGGATCGCCACAAAAGACGCATCGTTTTTTCGAGATGGTATCCGGCAATTGCCAAAAAGATGGGAAAACGTAGTAGCTAGGGACGGACAGTACTTTGAATTATGAATAGGGAATCACATTTTAAGAATAAAGCCTCAAATTTTGAAAAAACAACGGCGGAAGCAAAGTTGTACACCGAATAGGTTTAGACATTTTTACATGTTCTCTGAGAAGTCGCGGTTACAAAAATTCTTCTGCTAGCCACATTTTTCTAAGTTTTATCATTAATATTTTCTTTAAGGGGCCAGTCCACTTTGGAGCCACGAAAAAAAGGCTATTTTTGCGATTTTTTTTTGAGGATTTTATAAAAGATATGAATATAAAAGTTGTTGGGCTTGATAAATAAAGTCTTGAAATACATTTTTTTTAAATTTTAATTCATTTTTATTCATTTTTAAGTACAAAAACTATAGTTTAACTTAACGCCTCAAAAATAGGTGGGCTAGGTAGCTCTATCACAACTCGGCAACGGCTTGTCTGAAACAAAAAAATCAAAGTCCATTAGATTCAGTATGACACCAGCTATAAAATAACCCTCGGATATAAAGTTTTATCAAAAAATAAAAAAATGGCAGATGAAAAGCGAAAAAAGTTTTAAAAAACGCGTTTTTTCGCAAAAAAAAGAGTAAAAATAAAATTTTTAAAACCATCGAGGGTCATCTTGTTGCGAATCATGTTTACAATATGTGGTTCAAATTTCAAGAGAATCGGTTTATTAGTTTTAGAGATACGATGGAGCTAGATTTTGAAAACGTTGTTTCGAGAAAAACGCGTTTGAAGTTTATACTATGAAAAACTCTTACCTAAACTCAATCGGCAATATTGACACAATATTTCTGAATGTATGTACTGTCGAAAACAGTAAAAAAAAATCGATTTTTAGAAATTTTCAAAGTGGACTGGCCCCTTAAACATTCATTTTTTATTGTCGTTACGGAATCTTAAGAATTTGTATACGCTTAGAGCAGTTTATACAACACATCTACAGTTATTTAATATATAAATTATCAGACCGAAATGGGGCCAACATGTCATCTCCATAAATTGTTGCATAAATTAGACGATTTTTAAAGTACTATTTTTTCGTTAAAATTTCGGTAACTTGACTTGAAATTTCATATACTGGGATGTAGTTTTACTCAAGTGTAGACGAAAATCAGTTAATTATTAAATATTCAGGTTCGTGAAAGGAATACCTTAATTCAATTTTTGTTTTATGTCATTCCGCCAGAACAAAAATTACATTCCGATTATTCGAACTTTTGATTATCCGAACCATCTTCAGTCCCAATTGGTTCGGATAATCTAGGTTCTACTCCCGAGTCGAAAACTAAGGCCTAAAACTTTATTCGATTCGGCCGAAATTGTAAAAGTTGGCCTACGGTTGGCGACTTAGACCGAAAAAACGGCGAATCTTTTAAAATCGTAATAATTTAGGCGACTTATAAACCGGAACGTACCGAAAATGCGCCGGAAAAAAACGCCGGAACTTAGTTCCGGCGTGTTGATCGGCCTAACGGGTTGCAGGTTAAAAGTACGCCGAAACTTGGGATTTCAGCTTACGTCAGTCAGCGTTCTGCTCAGGCCGAAAATATGCCGATACTCATTTTTTCGGTCTACTGATCGACGTCGCAGGTTACAGGCTCCTCATTATCAATCGAACTCACAAGAACAGTTCAACAATTGGCAGAATTCAGTTAATCGAAGCTCAAATTTTACATCACTTTAACTCCTAATTTTACATCACTTTAACTCCCAACTAATTTACTCAAGGCTCTGTATAAATTCATTATTTTGAATAAAAAAACACGGTGAAAAGGATCTTCTTTATTATCGTAGAGATTTAAGAGGAAGCAAGATCGAATTGCACTAATTATCACTCATTATATTACCAAATATTGATACTCGACGGGGAGACCGAAATTCCAGATTTCTGCGTGTTTTCGGCCCGAGCAAGCGGGCTGATGAAGAGGCCGAAATCGTAAGTTTCAGCGTGTTTTCGGCCCCAGAAAGCAGGCTGACGGAGAAACCGAAATCCAGAGTTCAGGCGTGTTTTCGGCCTGCAAAGCCTGGCCGGAATGGTTCGCTATTCCGGCCGGTTTTCGACGTGAATTCGGTCTAGACCGAAAACACGGAAAACGGAAAATATGACTTTTATTTTTCGACTCGGAACTGTATATCTATCGACAAATCATTTGGCTAAAAATCATTTGAATTCGCATTAAAACTCCTATACATCTATCGCGCATATGGTGAATTTCAATTTTTTGTAAATCTGTCACGAAGTAACGAGTGAGTGATCGCCCGAGGCAATCCAACCGTTTATAACTTATTACATAGTTATAATAATGATAATAATAACAATCATTATTATCGGTCGACTGGCCGAATCTGTGATACAGGCATCATTTGCAGGATATAATATTGCTAGATCGTTCGATTGACGATGCGTGTACGGTTTTGATCATTTTACCGATTCAAATGTATTGGACAGATAATTACTTTAATTATTACATCACTGCCAAAGGCTGATCGGGTACAGGAGGAAACGCATACAAAGGCTGATGCACGAGTCTGATTCGGGCATCCGGTTGTCTTGCCACATTCTCTCTCTCACTCTCTCTAAATACATATACAGGGTGGACCACGCAACGTGTGCACCTCTTTTACGACCAAAATATGCGTTGCACAAAAAAATGTTTTATACAAAAGTTACATGGTTTATAAGGCTACACTATGTGGTGCATTTATTTTTTTATAGGTGGAGGCGCTTCGAAGATTTGAAGGTCAACTTTATTTTTTCAAATGGAATGCTATATTTTTTATAGCCTAATATGATAGAGTATCGAATTCTGAGTAAAAAAGTATAGACCTTTATTAGCCCTAGAGTTAATAGCTAACGAGTAATTTCACTTTATTACTTTAAAATTTTCTTCACGTAATATCAAGTTGGAGATTCAAATCTACTACAAATTTCTGAATGGCAGTGTTTACATCACAGTGTTTATCAATATGAACACATTTACCACATCACACACACTTATCATGATTCACAATCTTCTCAATGATTGTAATCCAGTATTAAAGTATCCTTCGGTGATTGTGCGTGATTATTATCAGAAAGATAAAAGTGAAAATGAATGAATGAATCTCCAACTTGATATTACGTGAAGAAAATTTTAAAGTAATAAAGTGAAATTACTCGTTAGCTATTAACTCTAGGGCTAATAAAGGTCTGTACTTTTTTACTCAGAATTCGATACTCTATCATATTACGCTATAAAAAATATAGCATTCCATTTGAAAAAATAAAGTTGACCTTCAAATCTTCGAAGCGCCTCCACCTATTTAAAAAACAAATGCACCACATAGTGTAGCCTTATAAACCATGTAACTTTTGTATAAAACATTTTTTTGTGCAACGCATATTTTGGTCGTAAAAGAGGTGCACACGTTGCGTGGTCCACCCTGTATATATATATAAATATATATATATATATATATATATATATATCTACATAAATATACATAGATATGAGTATATACATTTATAGAGGCATATACATGTGCGTATATATAGCCCCGAGTCACTGAACGCGTCCGACCGCCAATTAAATTTCGATAATTGGACGAACATGCCTGCAGAAACGCGAATTGCGCGACTGACCATCGCGCGTGTCACAGCTCGTTCAGATCTATATACATAACAGTTCGATCGCAACATATACCATTCGATACACTTCTATATGGGATATTTCACGCAAAGTCATACTATTTCTTAAGCGATCGAATATTTTTGGGTTTCTTTACCGCTGTCTTGGAAACAGACAATAAATTTAAAAAATCTCTGGAATCTTGGCTGATTTAACGGAATAAAATTTATCGATGCGAAAAAAATATTACATCTATTAACTGCATCGTTTAATTGGGAAATAATAATGACAAGTGGTGAGAGACCATTTTTAAGATAATAATTGAATATACGAACAAAGAGAAAAAAATCACTTGGACCAATGACATTGTTAATTTATAGGTGACTGACGAAATATTATGGCGGCGCATCCGAGTAGACGGCGGAAAAAATGGGTGAATTTTGGGAATTATTATCTCAAAAATTATTAGTTCGATTTCATCCAAGTTTATTTTATTCGAAAGTATAAATATTGAGATATAGTAACAAAATTTTTTATAAATATATATTAACCGGGAGCGCTGTTATTGTAGCCGGTGTAAAAACATGTCCCTTCCTGTCTGTGATCCCCATGATTGCATGCAGTCGGTTAACCTGAAACAGATTTTTTTTTAATTCTTAAAATGTAATGTATAAACTACTTAGCATCGTAGGATTTTTTGAAAACAAAAAAAAATGTTCGCAAAATAGCGTCTGAACGAAATTTACATTCATTTTTTAACATAAATTTCCGACATTTCTGGCTTGAAAAAAAAAATTGAGGAAAAAAATCCTGCGATGCGAAGAGCTTCATAGACACATTTTAAGGATCTTTTAGAAATTTCTGTTGCCGAACAACCGACCGCATGCAGTCGTGAGGACCGCTAGCGAGGGGCACGTTTTACGCCGACTACAATAACAACGCTCCCAGTCAATAAATATTTATAAAAAAATTTATCAATATACCTGAATATTTATACTATCGAATAAAACAAACTTGGATGGAATCAGACAAACAGTTTTTGAGATAATAATTTCCAAAATTCACCTATTTTGTCCGCTGTCTACCCGGATGCGCCCCCTTAAGATGAAACTAAAATATTTCATTATTCCGAGTATTAATTAGTCTAATTGAATAAATGATTCTTTAAATAATCTAATATTCCATTCCCAGTTGGCATTCTCCAATGACGAACTTAGTCAGCCCGAGTAATGTTTTTTGTGAAGAATACCACGTATAATATTTATGACTGCATGTCTATAAAGATATACGCATTTGGTTGTACATACAGGGTGGTCCAATAACTATTAGCACCTTGGATATCTTCGAAACTATAAGGTTCACAGAAATATTTGCTGAAATGAAATTGCACAGTACGAAAGGGGCCATCCGATAGCGATAATAGTTTTTTTTTCAGGTGGAGGTACTTCGGACATTTGAAGGTCAACTCCATTTTTTTAAATGGATCGGTATTTTTTTTTTCTGTATCATGAAAGAGGAGCTTAAAACGAGTTCAACGACCTATAACATAAGGTCATTGAAGGTAATAGAAAGTACAGAAAGGCGTTTATCTTACTATAAACGTAGTAATTTTATTTACTACCAAAACTGTAAGTATTATCGCCTTTCTGTACTTTCTATGACCTTCAATGACCTTATGTTATAGGTCGTTGAACTCGTTTTAAGCTCCTCTTTCATGATACAGAAAAAAAACATACCGATCCATTAAAAAAAATGGAGTTGACCTTCAAATGTCCGAAGTAACTCCACCTGCAAACAAAACTATTATCGCTATCGGATGGCCCCTTTCGTACTGTGCAATTTCCTTTCAGCAAATATTTCTGTGAACCTTATAGTTTCGAAGATATCCAAGGTGCTAATAGTTATTGGACCACCCTGTATATAAAATGTTGCACGCTGCATTCCGCCAAGGCTTCCGTATTTTCACCGAAAACCAATTAGTAGTTTTCGTCTATTTCTTTCCGCGGTTATATACAAATCGACGTGAACGACATTCCCGAAAGAAGCCAGCGGGGCATTTCCGGGAGGGATGAAGAGAGAGGCTAAAAAATATATACGCATACACAGAAACAAAAATCAAATGAACGCTCGCTGCGATCATATCTTGAAACAATATTCGGTGTTGGGTTTTATAGTTTGACGTATACGATCGCACATTTCTCCGTCCAACCGTTTCATACGTTCACGTATATATAGATATAAATAATGTAGAGCAGAAGTATAGAGCAATTAAGCAGAGCTTAATTGAGAGGATACGGGAGCGTAAACTTTTAAAAATCCTCCGATCGAGCAACAAAAGATTTCTATTTCAAATAGTACACTATGACTATTCTTATCAACAATGTTTTTATTACTCACCGTCTTGAGATTCTTTCCGATTCTGTTTAGAAATAAAAAGAAAATGCGCGGTAAAGACTAGGATTTTTATTTGTTTCGTTTTGTTATTTCCTTCTGATACAGATGGCTTCGTTTTCGCGAGCAAAAAAACTCAAAATGATCTAAACAATTTCTGAAACTTTTGCAGAGCTGTAGATCTTACATAATTAGTCAAACTCATCTGGAGGCTACGGAGATTATCTAGATTCACTCGATTTTTTTCAATGATTTAGAATCATCTTACAACGAACATCACTTAAGGTAGTAGCCTCGCCACGGTCACGTTGAAAAGTTTATTATCCGCTCAATCGATGAAAGCTTGGAAATATTGCGAAATATCCTTATAATGTAGATTGTACATCTTCTAATTTTGATCTAGCAATATATATATATATATATACGGGGTGTCCATTTTATCTCTGCCACCCGAAATAATTCGGTAATTATCGACGTCACAAAAAAATGTTCCAGACAAAAGTTGTACGGTGTGAAGGGGGCCATCAAATGTGACCATTTTTTTTTATTTCGGTGGAGGCGCTGACGCACAGTGAAGGTCACCTCCACTTTTTTAAAGGGAATGGTACATTTTTTTTTCAACCATCTTGTGGAGCACCTCAAGCCGCATAAAAAACATTTGGGGGTCAAAGTCGTTCAAGGTCATTCAAGGTCAGTATCGATGATACAAATCTAAATATCTCGAATCACTGCCAAATATTTAGTAGTGATCCAAGATATTTAGATTTGTATTTCATTTTAATAGGTGTTCGAAATTAGCTTTCGAGACTACCGCGTCAAACGTTCGCCGGCTTGGACACTGTCGATCTGGAAATTGCTCAGCATACAACAAACGCGCTCTTGTGGAATTTTTACTTGCTTCACCGTAACACAGTATCATGTCCACTTTTTCGAATTGACGGTACATTTTCAAACTATGAATAGCTCTTATCCAAATTCGAAATCAAACTGAACGACAACCTCGATTGAGCTACATACGATACAGATTAACGCGAGTTGGTAAACAAACAGAAGGTATTCGAAGTGCTGTCGATGAATACGATCTCCGATATCTCTCCTTTTAAGCTAATTTCGAACACCTATTAAAATGAAATACAAGTCTAAATATCTTGGATCACTACTAAATATTTGGCAGTGATTCGAGATATTTAGATTTGTATCATCGATACTAACCTTGAATGACCTTGAACGACTTTGACCCCTAAATGTTTTTTATGCGGCTTGAGGTGCTCCACAAGATGGTTGAAAAAAATGTACCATTCCCTTTAAAAAAGTGGAGGTGACCTTCACTGTGCGTCAGCGCCTCCACCGAAATAAAAAAAATGGTCGCATTTGATGGCCCCCTTCACACCGTACAACTTTTGTCTGGAACATTTTTTTGTGACGTCGATAAGTCGAGGGGGAGAGGGGGAGAGGGAGAGAGGGAGAGAGGGAGAGAGGGAGAGAGGGAGAGAGGGAGAGAGGGAGGGAGGGAGGGAGAGAGGGAGAGAGGGAGAGAGGGAGAGAGGGTGAGAGGGAGAGAGGGAGGGAGGGAGGGAGAGAGGGAGAGAGGGAGAGAGGGAGAGAGAGCGAGAGAGGGAGAGAGGGAGAGAGAGAGAGAGAGTAATACAACACAAAAGGTTCGCAAAGGAGAAGACAATTAAAATTAGTTTATTACCAATCAAACAAACTTAACGGATATTTTCAGATTGAAGACAATATTGAGGTCAAGAAATGTTTTTCTTCATGTTTAACGTTTTTCATCCATAACTCCTTTTGACAAAAGCTGCATGTGCATGTGTTTCGATATAACCTTCGAATCAATTATGCGTCTCTCACGATTGTGCATGTATTTTCCGACTCAAATACTTTTTTGCTGCTTTCCATTTTCTATTTGCTTTAACCGACGATTGTACTATTTTTTACTTTGGATTTTCCTTATTTATCGTTCACTTTGGATTTCTTATTTTCGTCGAACCCAAAACTGAATTCGCGGAGAATTTTTGGCAGCTAAGCGCTCACGATGTGGCATTCGTATCTGAGCTCAGTGCTACCACATACTAAGAACTAAATTGCGCGTTTGCCATATTTGAACTTGTTTAATAACTTATCCGCGATAAAAATCAATAAAAAAGGATTATAATATTTCTAAACCGTCAGCTATATGCTTTCCACATATTTGTTAGCTGAAATTTGTTTATTTTACGTAACCGAAAATTTGATTATTCGGAGTTGGCAGGCGTAACAGGCGCCGCTGTTCAAGCATATGCGGTGCCCTCTGGTTGCCTGGAGGGTATCTGGTGGGATTGGAAATGAATCGTCTATTATGAGCTGCTGCCACCCAATAAAACGATTGATTCGGTCAAGTACTGCTCACAACTGACCAAATTTTTTTTATTAGCGAATTATCGAACAAAAAGGGCGTAGTGTTCCACCAGGACAACGCTAGACCATATGTTTCTCTGACGACCTGGCAAGAGTTATTGAGGCTTGGGTGGGATGATTTAGTGCACGCACTGTATAATCCAGACCTTGCATTTTTAGACTATCACTTGTTCCAGGCGCTACAGAACAGTTTGAATAATAAAACCTTCACTTCCCTAGTCGCCATCAAAAACTACTTGGATGACTTCTTTGCGCAAAGATCTCAGGACTTCTATAAAATAAGGATAATGAAACTCGTGGAGAGATGGCAGAAAGTCATTGAACAGAATGGAACATATTTAGTTGATTAAAATCGTTTTATTTGGTAAAAATTCGTTTGAAATTTACTCGATTTTTGCTACGGAATTATGCATCGACCCAATAGAATATTAGTTCAACGCTTCTTCTTGCAGAGTTCTCCCTCTGTTCTTGTAAGGTACGTATCACTATTCCAATAGCAGGTCGTATCCTATAATATGGTACAAATCACTATAAACATCGTCGCAAATCACAAGCAACATTTTTTTCAATGTATATACAGGGTGAGGCACATAAAGTGTTACAGAGCAATAGCACTCAAACTATTGATCATATCCAAAAATGTTTCAGACAAAAGTTTCAGTGTTCGAGAAGGCCGTCATACTGGACCACCCAATTTTTTTATCGGTGGAGGCGCTGAAGCTACGTCAAGGTCAACTCCACTTTTTAAAATGGAACCATGTATTTTTTTTCGATGACATTATTACCGATTTTAAGACGAATTCAGCGACCTACAACACAAGGTCATTCTAGTCACGCAAAGTATGAAAATAGTCGAAAAATCGAAAAATATCGGAATAATCACTTTCAAAGGATCCACTAACCTTGGTTTGGGTCTACCTGGAGAAGATGCTCGAAGTGATGACCCTCGACTTGTAAGCACTTGTTTGATCGCTGTTTTCATTTCTTAAAATACCAATGTTTCTTATCGGCAGCAAGTACAGATTTTCTGTTGACATATCAGTTCGTCACGCATTACCTTCTAATGTGAGTACATCGGATCGCGCAGAAGAACCATTTTCAAGAATCTTTTGATATGTTGATGGTGCTGGGGGAATGCCGTAAACATTACAGAAACGCCCAAGATTTGTATGCAGCTCGTTATCCGGATAGGCAACAAAAATCGCACATGGCTTTTAAGCGATTAGCTGACCGCTTCTGTCGCTTCGGTACAGTGAAACAAACACGAGTCAAACGTCGACCGATTGTTAATGAAAATAATGCGGCTGCTATCTTAGCTTTTGCTGCACTAAATCCACATGCGAGCAGCAGGCAAATGGAAAGAGAGAGTGGAATTAGTCAGCGATCTGTATTAAGAATCTTACATCAACACAAGTTCCATCCGTATCGTATGGATTTGTACGACAATGATTTCCTAAATCGCGTCAATTTATGTAACTGGATTCGTAGAAAAATGCGCACAGATGTCTCATTTTTGAGCCATGTGCTTTTTTCTGACGAATCTAGCTTCACAAATACGGGAAATGTGAATAGGCATAACATGCATTATTGGGCAAATGAGAATCCTGGACGGATGAGAACTGTACCATTTCAACATCCGTGGTCCGTTAATTGTTGGTGCGGCATTGTCGGCGATCACGTCATTGGTCCATATTTTTTTGAAGGTCGCTTGACTGGGCAAGTTTACTGGGCAAGTGTACGAGGGTCATCACTTCGAGCATCTTCTGTAGGTAGACCCAAACCAAGGTTAGTGGATCCTTTGAAAGTGATTATTCCGATATTTTTCGATTTTTCGACTATTTTCATACTTTGCGTGACTAGAATGACCTTGTGTTGTAGGTCGCTGAATTCGTCTTAAAATCGGTAATAATGTCAGGCGAAAAAAAATATATGGGCCCATTTAAAAAAGTGGAGTTGACCTTGACGTAGCTTCAGCGCCTCCACCGATAAAAAAAATAGGGTGGTCCAGTATGACGGCCTTCTCGAACACTGAAACTTTTGTCTGAAACATTTTTGGATATGATCAATAGTTTGAGTGCTATTGCTCTGTAACACTTTATATGCCTCACCCTGTATATATTCTAGTCTCGTTCGCTATTAAGATATTGAGGGAGTTACATTTTTATAGTGTAAGGGAATATCCATTTAATAAAAACCTACTATATTATATAGCATTGAACAATCGAAATATGCTTTTAAGATTGATGGTTGCGGTTAACATATGTGCATTTAATTTATGCAACTGCTAAAGTATCACCAAGCAATACTACATTTTTGGCAGTAACTATGATTATAGGATATTATTCTTCCCTCAGGGAAATATAAAATATAGTTAAAGTGAGGTTGAAATCACCATACATTTCTCTCAGTGTACCTGTATACATATAAGACTCCAGACTTTCCTAATTTAATGTTGCCTTTCATAATTTATATATATATATATATATAGAAAACAATTTCTTATTTAATGCACTAAAAAGTAAAAATAATTTTTTTTACCAAGTCACATGTATGTGACTATAAATAAAAGCTTGAGGCGCTCAACTTTTTAAACGTTTAATAAATTTGATCAATTCAGTTTCATTAACCCTATGTAATTTGACACAATAGTCATTAGAGAAATTATTATCACACGTTGATACTTAGTTGATATGTTAACGAATCTGTGTAAATTAAAGATTATATGTCTAAATTTTGAGCGCCTCAAGCTTTTATTTATAGTCACATATAGGTGACATGGTAACAATTTTTTTTACTTTTTATATTATATTGAATAGAAGCTTTCTTGATATTATTTTTACATATAAATTGTTTACTTTTTATTCTTTAATTGATTTTACTAGAGCTCTGAATTTTTTGCAAAGAGGGATTAATCCTTCCAAACGAATCGGTGTTATTATTGGTTAATTGTCAGGAGAAATCCTGGAGAACTGTGATAGGCGGTATCTATCATAGATGTTGGCTCACCACCTATTGGACCTTATCCTTTAACGTGCGATCCGAGAGCACTTAAAGCCAATTCAAACACAGACGGCTACGAATTTATTTGTATGTGTTAGTGGGATTTTATATGGATGATTCGATATCGCTAATTTTACAGGAAAAGTTGAAAATTTTATAAATATATATATTTTTAATTTGAATCATGCATTGTCACCTCGTAGATGCATGTTTGCAAAATTTCAGAGCTCCAAGTAGTCGGAAAGTGGGTGAAATGTCGATTTTCCGTTTTGCATCTCACAGAAAGTGAAGTTAAATAAAAGCTTGTAAAAAGATTGGGAATCATTCACTAAGTGATACGAAAAACCCATTTCGATAACAACAAGGGCCATACGAAGCTTCCTTCGTATGGCCCTTGTTGTTATCAATCGGGAGCGTAATCGTTGCGAACGAGCGAGAAGATCTTTCGGCCTTCCCGCTCGTTCGCAACGATTACGCTCCCGATCGAAATTGACAGACAGCGAGATAGAGTGAGAGAAAGTGGTCCTCCACAAATTCAACAAAAGTTGCAACTGAAGCGTGGACCGTCGTAATAATACAGCAAGTCTGCGCTCGTGATACTCAGGGTTGGGGGCGGAGGAAGAGGCGAGTTAGTGCGGAAAGAAAGATTGTTTATTCTGGGGCTCGCACGAGGCGAAAAGCGATGAGATTCTCGTGTCGGTAGGGGATTAGCCTCGTTTTGCTAGCTTCGCTAACCCTGTATCTCTCTCTCTCTCTCTCTCTCTCTCCTCGGCGGAAGAGCGATGAAGAGAGAATTCCTCCCCTGTACTTACGAGAACGCACTTATACCCTGCTTGTACAAACAGACGACGTATTAACGGGGAATCCCTTCCTCCACGCACTCGAATCGCGGCAATGGATTCCTATTTGTGTGCGCGTGTAATATACGTTCTCATAATGTTGAAGCCAATGAAAAATTATTTGCTCCAAATGGCATCGAGCTACGTGTACGTATAATAATATAATAATGCACTTTCCATCGTATTATCAATCATCTGACTAATCAAACAATTTTTACCAAACGAGCTTGCGAAACAACGAGCGTTTCCATTCAGTCCGAACTTCCGCAGGTCGGTTGACATAATTATTTTTCAAAAATGTAGATACGAATTAAAATAACACGTGTAATCAAGTTTATCCACGATATAAATTTTTATCTCTGCCGCTTTCTCTGCCGGATTAAAAAATTGACGCGGCTATAAAATAAAAAAAATAATTTTCTTTTTTCACACGAACATTATAGTTTGACGAATAAAGGCCATAGCCGGGTAAGTAGGGAAAAATTGCCCCCGCATTTTTTCCAGCGAAATTTGGAGTATATTCTGAGGTATGAAAAAAACAAATTTTCTAAAAATTTCATCCCCGTCAACGCAATGGTTTTAGAAAAATGATTTTTTTTTTAAATATCAAAAAAACAAATTTTTTTTTCCAGAAACGGTTCAGTGGGTCGATTTGATTTTTTTTTTGGTACTTGTTACGATCAAACGTGTTACGAAATAAAATTATAGAATATCTTGCGAAAGATTAAGGTTTGAAAAAAAAAATGTTCCTTGTTTTATTTTTTTTACTAGAATCCACTTGGGGTTCAATAACGAACATTTTTTCATATAATCTTTGGGCACCTTATTAGATTATATAATTTTTTCAAAATGATCGGTTTGATACGCCACAGTGAAAAAAAAAGAAACAGACTTTATTGATATATTTTAGTTATATATCTGTACTGATATATTTAGTTATATATATACAATAGAAAATTGTTAGTTTAATTAACAAATTTAGTTAGTTTAATTAGAAACAGGACACTGAACATTATTTATTTTAGATGACATTTTACATTATATTTTTTTAACACCAAAACTCTTATTTTCAATAAAACAATACTGTTATATACTGATTTCTGAGAATAGAGGCTTAGTTAATGACTAGCACAAGAGAATGTCCGTAGAAGAACTGAAGCACAATATTTACTTATCGTAACCGAAGAGCTCATTTATATTTCAAACTAGAAAATAAAACACTGTGAAGCGACTTGAACTGGCTATGGGACAAGCGTCATATGCGACAAAGGGCATACCAAGGTCATCAGACAGTATAAAGACGCTGATAGAATAGATTGGCTACAACGAAAAAAATATAAACTCGAATTTTCATTAGAACAAAATCAACATTGCAAGAAAGTTTATTTCTCCAGATGCCGGAAAAAATTAAAATACTGATTGAAGAGGACAGCGATGAAGATTGAAATTTTCAAGGACTCACAAGAGGATTTCTAAGTTCAATTTGTTAATTAAACTAACAGTTTTCTATTGTATATATATATAATTAAATATATCAGTACAGATATATAACTAAAATATATCAATAAAGTCTGTTTCTTTTTTTTTCACTGTGGCGTACCAAACCGATCATATTGAAAAAATTATATAATCTAATAATGTGCCCAAAGATTATATGAAAAAATTTTCGTTATTGTACCCCAAGTGGATTATAGTAAAAAAAAATAAAACAAGGAACATTATTTTTTTTTCAAACCTTAATCTTTCGCAAGATGTTCTATAATTTTATTTCGTAACAAGTTTGATCGTAACAAGTACCAAAAAAAAAATCAAATCGATCCACTGAACCGTTTCCGGAAATTTTTTTTTTTTTATTTAAAAAAAATTCATTTTTCTAAAACCATTGCGTTGACGGGAATGAAATTTTCAGAAAATTTGTTTTTTTTTTCATACCTCAGAATATACTCCAAATTTCGTTGGAAAAAATGCGGGGGCAATTTTTCCCTACTTACCCGGCTATGGCCTTTATTAAAAAAACGAATAAAAACACATGAATAAAAAAACGAATAAAAAATGGCAGATATATGAGTCGTCTAGTCTAAGAAATGCTTTTGAAAATCTTTGTCGATGGCGGAATTTTTTTCTCTGTCAGGCATCTTCTGAAAAATAAAAAAGATTTTTTTAAAAGAAAAATTAAAACGTAGCAGAAGGAAAAAAATGTGTAGAAATTACATGTGTTCGAAATAAAACTGATTGTTACCAAAATTGTGAGTTTTGAAAATTAATAAAAAATTAACACGGCATCCGATTAAAAAAATCTTATGCTATATCCTAGATAATATTATAATGAATATGTCGTATAAATTTCGTAAAAATCGGTTGAGTAGATCTCGAGATATTTTGTCCACCAGTTTGAAAAGAGGTTCCTACTGGACGATTTATTCCTCTGCCATTAAAAAAAAGTTATTCATTCCTTTTTCATTTATTCATAAAACTATAATGTATTTGTAAAAAATAAAGATTATTCTGTATATTTAATAGTCGCGTCAAATTTTCAATTAATTTTTATACCTATTTTTCCAAACATCAAGGTGGTATAATCCCTTAATTAAATGCGTATTATCGCAATTTTTATTTACGCGGATTTTTTTTTTGCGTTATGTCTAAGTGTTCGTGTTTTATTAATATTGAACTTGGAATAAATTCTCATAGGAAAGGCTTTCTTTAAATATTTTGCTCACCTGTATTTTGGCGCTGCCTCTTGCATTTTATTGCACTTTCATGGATTCGGAAAGCTGTGATCTTCTATTAGACTCGATACAATTTTCTCCAGTTCTTGTCTATTCTTCTTTCATCTCTCTTATATATTCTGTGCACATACACGTGCGAAAACTGAGTTAAGGTTTTGATCGGAAGCACCTTAATTTTCTCTAACTTTACTAGGGCACTAGTCTGAAGCCTTACATGGACCATTAGTGGGCGGTCACACTTTGCCACCGAAGGCCATTAAAAGCAATTAAACTAACGAGGGTCTTTAAAATTATCTCAACGGTGCCTCCTCAAAACCATTTTAGCCATAGGTGTGGGGGAAGGTGGGGCACAGTGTGTCACTTTTTTTCTAACGAATTTTTACTCTTACCAAAGTAGTCTGATTAGAAAAAGAAGGTCATGACCGATTTTATAGACCTGTGGGCGAATAATAAAGCTACCATATTTTTTTGCAAAAAGATTTAAAATCATAAAACAATGGGATCGAAAAGTAATTTACGGTTTGGCTCATTGTGCCACACGGGTGGGGTACAATGTGTCAGATAGGTGGGTACCTGTGTCAAGTGCTGCGAAACGTAGGGTACAACGAGCTGGTTGAAACTCTTATATTTTTCTAACATAGGTAAAAGATTTTCATACATACCGATAACTTCTCAACGGGTATTATTTGCTAATAACATTGGGCGTCGACTCATTGTGCCCCCACAACTCGCTGACACATTGTACCCCACTAGTAAAATATTTGATTATTGATGAAAATAACGATTAATTAAACTACGAATGAAAAAAACACAAGTCACTGAGTGCATCATAAATAATGAAACTATCGATTACGACCGAAAACCCGAGCCGCTACAGAAACTGTCGTTATATTTTACGTTTTCTCGGCGAGCGAAGTATTTTTTTTTTCCAGGCATCAAATCAATTTGTAACTTTGAATCATTCTTTGTGAGCTACTATCGACTTTCTTTTAGGCCTGACGAGACCAAATACAAAGCGCGGTCCAACACATAAAATTTCGGCATTTACGAGCTACAAGCCTCCGAGAAACCATATGTGGCTCACAGTGCCCCGTGACACATTGTGGCCCAATCTCCCCTACGTGTGTGTGCACTGTACAAAAGAAATGTGTTGTTTCAATACGTTTTAGGCTTAGAATTCTGTCGAATATTTTAAGGGCTTACATACACCTGAGACGGCTAAAAGTAAGGTTATGTTTAAGAATTTTTTTTGTGTATAAAACTGAATTTTATTGAACAACTATGATATACATTTTAAAGTATAACATTTTATCTACATTGTGTGAAAATTTTGTTAAAAAATTTTAAACGGTCTAAAAGTTACAGTTGTTTTCCTGAGACGTGTTTTTGTTGACAGCGTTTGCGGTACCAGAGGTGCCTCTGCCATTTTTTATCTAAAAAAAAAAAATTTGTTTCCTAAAGTAGATAGATAAAACCAGTACTTATCGAGCCGGAATTTAAAAATTTAATTTTTTCGGGTCATGGCAGTCACTGGAATAAAACAGGCGATTTTTCGCCTCTAAATTGTTCAGTACTTATGATGAAAAAAAAAACAAACTATGCCAGGTATCGAAAAAACGGCTGAATAAATACTAGATTATTGTGTGAAGCATAACTGTGCAAAACTTTATTCCGATCGGTCCAGTAGTTGCGGAGATATTTCTGGTACCGATTTTTAAGTGGCATGTTGAGCAGTCGGTTAAGTTGGGCAATCGAAATATCTGAAAAACTAACCAACGCACGCGGGTGCATCAAATGACGGAAATCGAGGTAAGGGGGAGGGGAACACATCACGCCATCGCCCGTTGCCATGCGGTGCATGAGACGGCAACACGGGACGTTTCATTATTTTTGCACCCAAAAATTAAAAAAAACGTGATTGAAAGATTTTCTTCTACCATTGTACGAAAAAAAGTATTTCAAAGTTCATTGCAATTAAAGTTAATGTTTGAAAATCTAACTAATTAACAAGCAATTGTCGGTTTATTACTGCATTGTACCAAATCATGTTGCATACGTCTGATTTTTTAATGCAATTCTTACTTTTTCCAACTTACCTCATACACATGCTCAATTTATCCCTCTATCGGGGCGGGTTGAGCAAACATTGCCTTAGCCATTTGAGAGCGATTATCTGTGAAACAATAAGGATAACAGGAATTTCGTCTAACAGACTTTTTTCCCAGATAAATTTCCTATTGACCAAAGTAGGTTTCATTTTTATACGGCAGACTGTTAACGAATTACAGGGCGACAATTTCAGACTTGCTCAACATGCCCCTCCCTACCCTACTCTAAACATTAGGTCGTTACGAATTCGTAGAATTATTGCAGCGCGGTTTCTCGATTACGGAGTTGTATATATATTGGAGCTACAATCTCCACAGATTATTATATTACACCCAATGTCAATAGAAAAGAGAAGCGTTGGCTCCGGTACATCGTGGGTGGCAGTATCGTGGGTCTGTGTACATATATATACAGGGTGTCCATTTTATCTCTGCCACCCGAAATAACTCGGTAATTATCGACGTCACAAAAAACTGTTCCAGACAAAAGTTGTACGGTGTGAAGGGGACCATCAAATGCGACTATTTTTTTTATTTCGGTGGAGGCGCTGACGCACAGTGAAGGTCACCTCCACTTTTTTAAAGGGAATGGTACATTTTTTTTTCAACCATCTTGTGGAGCACCTCAAGCCGCATAAAAAACATTTGGGCGTCAAAGTCGTTCAAGGTCATTCAAGGTCAGTATCGATGATACAAATCTAAATATCTCGAATCACTGCCAAATATTTAGTAGTGATCCAAGATATTTAGATTTGTATTTCATTTTAATAGGTGTTCGAAATTAGCTTTCGAGACTACCGCGTCAAACGTTCGCCGGCTTGGACACTGTCGATCTGGAAATTGCTCAGCATACAACAAACGCGCTCTTGTGGAATTTTTACTTGCTTCACCGTAACACAGTATCATGTCCACTTTTTCGAATTGACGGTACATTTTCAAACTATGAATAGCTCTTATCCAAATTCGAAATCAAACTGAACGACAACCTCGATTGAACTACATGCGATACAGATTAACGCGAGTTGGTAAACAAACCAACTCGCGTGTTGTCGATGACTACGATCTCCGATATCTCTCATTTTAAGCTAATTTCGAACACCTATTAAAATGAAATACAAATCTAAATATCTTGGATCACTACTAAATATTTGGCAGTGATTCGAGATATTTAGATTTGTATCATCGATATTGACCTTGAATGACCTTGAACGACTTTGACCCTCAAATGTTTTTTATGCGGCTTGAGGTGCTCCACAAGATAGTTGAAAAAAAAATGTACCATTCCCTTTAAAAAAGTGGATGTGACCTTCACTGTGCGTCAGCGCCTCCACCGAAATAAAAAAAAATGGTCGCATTTGATGGCCCCCTTCACACCGTACAACTTTTGTCTGGAACATTTTTTTGTGACGTCGATAATTACCGAGTTATTTCGGGTGGCAGAGATAAAATGGACACCCTGTATATATATATATATAGATGTATAATAAAGAGGTACGAAGGGAGTTGGGTATTCGCCGTGGCGTCGGTGCCAGGGCGGATGGAAACTCAGCCCGATGTTGTTTAGTCTGAAAATACGTCATTGTTTCAGTACGATAAAAAATTCAACGCTCGGATAATTACATTGGGTTGAATCGATTGCCGCCTCGGGGTGCGTTTCTACAGGGTTAGTGACTTAGGAAACTACCTCTCGTCTTTTACTCACCGTTTTATCGTTTCGAACTTCCCGAATTTCAGCACCGCACATTCAGTTTTTTAATGAATTCAACAACAACCATACGATATAAACGGAGATGAACAATCGTGCATGCGAAGATATTATTTATTCATGCATAATACTGTAAATTTATTCATGAACTTAACTGTCTTATTACCCTTACTTCTGATCTCAAGAACGTTAAGGAATGTGTTCGTTGAGAAATAAACTTCATTAAGTATCTACAATTCCGCAAAAAGGCCCAAAAAAAAGAACCATAAGACCTGTTAGATTTTTTTTCAATACGACATGGCGAACCAGAAGCAGTTCATCGAAGCCATTTTTTTCGATGACGGTCGAAAAAGATGGTTTCGATGTAAATGTAAAGTTTTGTAAATTCCACCACCGCTCTGTGGTGGAATATACAAAAAAAAAATAGATTTGTCCTCAAAAAAAAATTATTTCGCTTTTACCTTCACAATTATAAGCCGTTGTGTGCCATAACATTAAGGGGCCAGTCCACTTTGAAAATTTCAAAAAATCGATTTTTTTCTTTACTTCAAAATTTCAAAAAATCGATTTTTTTCTTTACTGTTTTCGAAAGTACATACATTCAGAAATATTGTGTCAATATTGCCGATTGAGTTTAGGTAAGAGTTTTTCATAGTATAAACTTCAAACGCGTTTTTCTCGAAACAACGTTTTCAAAATCTAGCTCCATCGTATCTCTAAAACTAATAAACCGATTCTCTTGAAATTTGAACCACATATTGTAAACATGATTCGCAACAAGATGACCCGCGATGGCTTTAAAATTTTTATTTTTACTCTTTTTTTTGCAAAAAACTGCGAAAAAAAACGCGTTTTTTTTTACTTTTTTCGTTTTTCATCTGCCATTTTTTTATTTTTTGATAAAACTTTATATCCGAGGGTCATTTTGTATCTAGTGTCATACTGAATCTAATGGGCTTTGATTTTTTTGTTTCAGACAAGCCGTTGCCGAGTTGTGATGGAGCTACCTAGCCCACCTATTTTTCAGGCGTTACGTTAAACTATAGTTTTTGTACTTAAAAATGAATAAAAAAATTTTTCAAATGTATTTCAAGACTTTATTTATCAAGCCCAACAACTTTTATATTCATATCTTTTATAAAATCCTCAAAAAAAAATCGCGAAAATAGCCTTTTTTTCGTGGCTCCAAAGTGGACAGGCCCCTTAAATCATTTTTCTGTTTTAGACAAATGTCAAGTTTTTGTATTTAGAAGGCCTTCCATTGATGTGCATCGTTCTATTTATCAGGGTTGTACTTGAATTAAATTCTCACAGTAGCTGTTAATCTATACATATAAAACAATTCTGTTACTAGCTGACATATAGACAACGTAGAGCCTAAACCGCTGATAATAGAAACATGAATCTTGGAAGACAGTTTGCTTAGAATGTCTAAAGAGGTGATTTTTCGAAAATCAACTCTTGAAGGGGTGAAATCGGGTGAAAAGTTTTTATGGAAAATTGTATTCCTTGAGTGTATTATATTGAAAACTTGGTGCGAATATTCTTTACAAGAAATAATGAAACGCATATTTTAAGATTTTTGAAACAACCCCTAATTAGGGGTGCAGCGGGGTGTTGAAATTCGGAAGATATGTTCCTTAAAGGGTGTAGAGGTGCACTACGAGAGGATTAGCTTCTCGTATGTTCAACTACCCGGGCGGAAATTAAGTTCTGGAATTGGTCGGGCCCATCTTAATTTTCTCTAACTTTATTAAGGCCCTAGTCTGGAAGCCTCACATGGGCCATCAGTGGCCGGTCACACTTTGCTACCGAGGGCTATTGAAGGCAAAATAACCAGGGCCTTTAAGGTAGTATGTGCACGAAACTCCTTATTAGAACAAAAATTGATGTTTTTGTATGCTGTAGTATAGACATACAGAATGACGTCCGCGAAAACTCAGCATGCCTTACCGGCTAGGTACAATAGTAATTAATTAACGAAATCAATGCATTTAACCCATACCACATAGGGAATCCGTGCGGATCGAACTTTGAGACGAAAATAATAGTAGTTCGCGAATAGATACGAGCTACGCGAAAAGCAATAAATAACAAGAAAACTGTCGCGGTTACGTATGTTGCATACAAAATATAGGTTACGGGATATTTCGAGCACCATATTATCGATTGAATCGACAAACTTTTGCGTTCGCTAGCCGTGTCTGCCATGGCGGGAGAAATGGCGTAGATTTGGCAACAGCGCATGCCGTCAGCTGTGTTCGGATCCGGGAGGCCGAATCGAGCCGGTCAATTTGAATGCAACGACAAAAGTTGTAGGTTCTTCACGCGAGAAATTTGCTCATTAATGATAAATAATTATGGATTGAATATTATATAATGAAGTTTTTATCATTCTTTTTTATCTTTGCGGGCGTTTTTTGTACTCCGTATTGTATGTAAGACCGAAGTTACAATACGCACATTGCATACACACTACAACACATGCTTACACACACGGCAAAAAACACACTTTTGACATTTATCGGAAGCCGCTGAGGACACCGTTGCCACGGATATTGCCCGAATTATGAAATAGCGGACGGTGAGACAACTCAAGTCAAATCTGATTGCTATTTTAATACTTCACTCGTCATAATATAATACCCACAGTTATCACATACACTTCTCAAATAATTATTTTCCGTATCATATTTATTATTATACCTAAATGTATTATATTTTGCATTTTTCACATTCGAAAATTGATAGATATTCTGTTGACTAGTCAATCCGCTAGTACTACCTTAAAATTGCCTCAACGGTGCTTCTTAAAAATGAGCTAAAATTAGCTTCATGAAGTGTGCTATTTCAATACATTCGAGGCTTAGAATTCCGTTGCATATTTTAACACGTCTGATGAAACAACGCGGTTCCAATGAACGCACTGCATGCGTGTTGGTTCAAGGCATCACAGCTCGTCTACTAAACGCATAGTTTAATTATTATATTAAATCGATCTCGATAATTATTATGCCACAAATTCTTTAGTCAAGCAATTGATAGTGATTTGCCCCTATAATAGCAAAGTCTAATAGTATTGGGGAAATCGCTACTAGGGAATCTACAACTACACCCCTTAAAGGTCTTCACTTGGTCTCCGTACTTAGACCATAGTTTTAATCAACCTACCTACCCTACCATTCCCTAACAGGGGCCCGGTCCGGCTCTTTTACTGCAAACCTACTATGGAATCCAAAAATAATCCATTGAAGGCCCCAAATTGTATTAGGTATTCCCTGCCAATTGTCCGCACGGGTATATGCGGGCTGTTGGAGAGTATCGAGTGCCCAAAACTTATTTGCACCCCTTATTAGGGGTTGCTTTAAAAAATCCTAAAATATGCGTTTATTATTTGTTTTAAAGAATATTTCTACCGAGCTTCAAGTTGCTATACGCAAGGACTACTTTTCCATACAAACTTTAACATCCCATTTCATTCACTTAGGGGATGATTTTCGAAAAATCCTTCCTTACACCTCTACGCTCTTTAAGGATCATATCTTCCGAATTTCATCGAGATAGAAGCAGGGAATTCGATTTTCCTATGCAAACTTCAACACCCCGTTCCACCCTTAATGAGGAGTTGTTTTAAAAAACCCTAAAATATGCGTTTTATTGTTTGTTTTGAAGAATATGTATATAGCAAGTTTCAAATTCATACACGCACGGAATACAATTTTCCACACAAACTTTTACACCCCATTTCACGCCCTTAAGAGTTGATTTTCGAAAAAAAAACCTTTGTTAGTGCATCTCTATATCTTCTAAGGAACATATCGTTCACGTTTCAAGTTGATACACGCAAGGAATACCATTTTCCATACAAACTTTTACACCCCATTTCACCCCCTTGGAGTTGAATTTCGAAAAATTCCCTCTAAATGCACTTCTACACCTTGTAAGGAACATATCCTCCAAATTTCATGTTTCTATCTTCAGCGTCTGTGCGTTGTCTATATGTCAGGCGCGAGTCAATGACGCGAGTCATTCAGTTAGTCACAGAACTGTTTTATCTTTTACCGTACACACTTTGCTACCCCCTTTTCCCCTTAAGGATTGAATTTCCAAAAACGCTGAAATTTCATTAATTGCGTCTAGGAGCAGTTATACAAAGTTTCAAGTAAATCTAACCCGATTTTTTTTTATTTTCCATACAAACTTTGCCACCCTCTTTCTCCGATTAGGGGTTGAATTTTAAAAAACGCCGAAATATTTGTTTCATTAATTGTATCAAGATCACGAATACCAAATTTCAAGTAAATCCGACCAGATTTTTAACAATTTCCATAAACTTTGCCACCCCTTTTCTCCCCTTAGGGGTTGCATTTCGAAAAATCCCTTCTTAAATGGTGCCTATATAATAAAAGCAACATGCCCTCAAAATGTCACGTTTCTACATCTAGCAGTTTAGGCTGGGCGAGGATGAGTCAGTCAGTCAGTCAGTCGAGACTTTTCCTTTTATAAAGGGTGTCTCAAAATGATCTGACATTTTTATTTATCAATAAAAATATTAATTTATTAATTTATTTCAAAAGTACGAATATTTTTATTTTAATATAAGGTACAAACATGGAGGTTATGTGTGGAAGACAATATCCGATAAGTGGCCGCCTCGTCCCTTTTTGCAAATTCTTTTAACGAAATGTTCAATAACATTTTGGCATAATTGCGAACTAATTTCATTAATGGTGCGTCCAATTACTTCCTTGAGCTCCGGAATGATCTGTGGATCATTGGCATACATTTTTCCCTTTAGAAAACCCCAAAGAAAGAAGTCTTATGGCGTCAAATCGCACGTTCGTGGTGGCCCATTCACATCACCGTGGCGCGAGATAACACAACCATGCAACTTCGTCTGCAATAACTGCATTGTTTGCCTCTATTTTTACAATTTCTATGCATTGCTCGAGCGTATAATTCTCCATGACTGAACCTCAATACTTCCTGATGCCAGTTGTCAAAGATTAGTAAGGGAGCGCGGGGCTGAAAGTGCCGGGGGTCAGTTGTGCCGATGGGAATATCTCAAAGATGAAAAGAGATACTGCAGTTTTATGTTATGTCGCAAAACGTCTAATACCCGTACATTGGCGGCAGCCATTTTTGGTTAGTTTAGTTGCGGTTTCGACCGCAAGCGCTGCGGTCTTGTGTAATCGAGCGTTCTCGTGACATGTGAGTAAATAATTTCGTGTTTATACTTTTTAGCCTATTGGCTAATTTTTTTAACTTATGAATGCCAGTTTTTCGTCAAAACGATACTTGATGATATACGAATCGAACGTTAAGTTGAAATCGGAGTTCTGTTGAATTAATATTTTTTCATTTGATATAAAGTGTGTGTACTTGTAACGGGGCTGAAAGTGCCGCTCGCTGGAGGCTGGTTGTGCCGCGGCACAACCAGTCCCCAGCCCCCTCAAGTGACCCATTCTTGTAGCCTAATTTTTTGTTTGGTAGTTATTTGTAGTTATTATTACAAAATATTCAAAAATTATAGGGTGTGTACATTAAGGGGGTGAAATGGGGTTGAAAGTTTGTATGGAAAATTGTATTCCTTGCATGTATGAACTTAAAACTTGGAACATATATTCCTCAGAAGGTGCAGGAGTGCACCAAGAAAGGATTTTTTGAAATTCAACTCCTAAGGGGATGAAATATGATGTAAAAGTTTGTATGGGAAATTATATTCCTTGCGTGTATCAATTTGAAACTTGGAATATATGTTCCTTAGAAGGTGTAGAAGTGCACTAAAAACCCTTTGCCCTTTGAAGCATACATTTTTCCTTACGTGCAATCAGCTCAAAACTTCGTACTCGGAGGTTTTCGGGCTCGCTGATTACAAATCTGCACTCAAAATTTGAAAATTCAAGATGGCGGATCCAATATGACGGACCAAAATGCTCAAAGTAGCTTGATGAAGATGAAACTCCATATGCAGGGGTTTTTTGAGTCGTTGAATTCGAATCTCAGTTCAAAATTGAACAATAAAAATGGCAGTTCCAATATAGGATAATGAACCACAAATCTGGCTTGGTCACTGATACTAATCTAAGCTTATAATTTAAAAATAACTGGTGAACTGAAACATAAAATTCTCTTGATGGAGAGGAAACTCGGTGCTTTAGGGTTATTGAAGTCGCTAATTTTGAAACCAGTCAAAATATATAAATTTAAAAAGTTCTAAATTAAAAATTAAAAAAGAAACTCGCTACGTCCTCGCCGTTAGCTCCGGGTAATGTTAAAAGCGTAATTCTATTAGAAATTCAGTATAACAGAATCAACATATTGAGCAACTCCGATGTTTTAGTAATTCCAGTAAAATCTCCGGTTTTGGTCCGCCATATTGAATTCGCCATTTTGAATTTCTGGATTTTGAGCTCGAATTCGTAATCAGCGAGCCAAAAAACGTCTCTGAATTCATTTTTTGTGTATGGTTTACCTGCTAGATTAGGCACAATTACATTTATTGTCTAAAAAACGTGTTTTTTGTACTGTAGTGATGATCAACATCCACTAAGAGCAACATAAGCCCTTAATAGTGATATTGTAGTAACAATTGATCTCCTAACATCCTTAATATACATTTACATTCGTCGTTATGCGCTAAAAAATTTTTGTTATTCAAGAAAAACAGAGTGGAAGTAGGTGACATATCAGTATGTCACTATGCTTCAAAGGGTTAAGGAGGTGAAATGGGGTGTGAAAGTTTGTATGGAAAACTTTCCTGGCGTGTATCAACTAGAAACTCGGTATAAATATTCGTCAAAAGTAATAATGAAACGCATATTTTAGGATTTTTTTGAACACCCAATGCAGGATGCTATTTCTAATGAAGTTTCTATGGGCCAAATTTTATGCGGGCGAAGCCGCAGGCGGAAGCTAGTTGTTCATGAAGGGTTGATTTTAAGAAGAGCTCATTGAGGTTAGTGGATATTATTTGATTAATAAATACATTGTCGTGAAACTTACAATATTTTTATTATTTTTTAATCTCGTTTATTATTTTGATTTTTTTATTCTTCATTATTTATTTGTTTATTTATTTATTTATCTATTATTTATTTTTTATTTATTATTTTTAAATTTTATTTATTTTTATTTAAAATGCCCACCTTCCGAACGGCACAACCGACTCCTTGACCGGCACAACACGCCCCACAGCGGGATCTGTGACTCATAGCCTTGTTCCACTAACTTGAGTCTCAGTCATAAACTATTGTAAAATTGCAAATTACAAATAAAAATTTCAAAACTACATTAAATTTGACACTAGATGGTCTAAAAATTGAAAATTTTCGATTTCATTTTAATAGTTATTTTGAGCAATTATTCAAAATCGGCATTTTCAGCCCCGCGCCACCCTACTCTATGTTGGCCACAAAAAAATGGCGTGCAATTTAAATGTCAGGTCATTTTGCGACACCCATTATATTTAGATCTGGGGTGGCCAAAGCGTCGACCACGGTCGACCGGTCGACCGCCTAGAGTCTGTAAAACGGTCTGTAAAACTAGTTTAGAAAATTTTCATTAAATAAATATGTTTGGGTTTTAAACTGTTGCCGGCATGAGACCGCCTGGGATATTACGATCGTAGTATCGACCGCACACTTCAAAAGTTTGGCCACCCCTGATATAGGTAGATAGATTTCATTAATCATCAACACTTACCTCAGTCAGTCAGTCTACTACCGTGCCTGAGATATTTTGATGTCTCACGTTTTGGTCTCTTTGTTCATCTCCTCCGTGGATCAAATCCTAAAGTCGACGTGGACGAAGTCGCGGGCAAAAGCTAGTGTATTATAGATATAGAGTACTAGAGAATTACCAAGGATTTATAAACATATAATGATTGATAAAATAAATAGCATCCACATGCATTTTGGCAAAAAAAAAATGGTACGAAAATGTTAACTGAAGCGGAATTTTGCAATATTTTATAAAAAGCTTCGACACTTTTTTTTAACAAAGTATGTTTTCCAAATATATTCAATCAATTGGATAAATATTTGGAAATATACTATTTTTATCGCGTGGAATTATATTTAAAGAGAAAGTCCCTTTAAAGAGAAGTCCCTTTAATCGAAAGTTACCGTTACTGCTTCTCTGTTTATAACAAAATAACTATATTTTACCTTAGTCTGCTATTTCATTACTTTTCGGATTGAAATCATTTGGGTATTATTCGTGAGACTATAAACCAAAATTTCAAGCAGAATAAAAGGATTTTCGTCGTAACGTCATGATGGTGTGACCGTTAAAGCAATATTATTTCGAACCCCATTTGCAAAGAAAAAGGGAAAAACATCCATGTTCTCCGAGACGATCGAGAGAATTCGACAGCCGGACGTTCTTTTGCAGCCAGTTTCACAGCAAATCCCGCAAGAACGGTTTTCACAATATGTGTGTGTGTAACATAGTAGACGACTCGAGACGTATCTCTTTTCTCCCTTGATTCTTCGTTGGTCTTTGAAAAATGCGGATATATACTCAACTGCGTGTATCCATCCATCCATTGATGAGAGAGCAAGGATTTTTATTGTGATACAAGTATATGCAGTTTCGGTACGTATCCAGTCTGGCGTAAAGGATCCGAAACGGATGTGCCAGTGGGGTGTGCTCAAGCCGCCAGACCAATCCCGGCTACATCGTTTGTACTTTCCTCGACGTATATACATAACCATCGCTTCACCTATACATACAGAGGCTAACGCTGTATGCATGTAATCTCTTAGAGAATTATGAAACTGGGATTGGACCAAATTTCCGCAGCCATTCTCCTCCCTTCGAGAAAGGATCACGCCCTTCCTGGAACATCGAGCACGATACCATATATTAAGTATATTTATACATTGTATACATGTACATATGCACATTATACATAGATATGTGGTCCAGGCTTAGCTGGAAAAATTGTCCGACATTTTGTTGCTCCGGAATTTTGTAATCGAATCTTTAACAAAATCGTAAAATTCACTAACTCCGTTAATCAATTTATTGACACATCGGAAAAGGCTGTATTTCGAAGCGCCAATCGTCAATGAATGCCAAAACGAAATTGGGGCAGCCAGCATTTTTTTTTTGCGGGAGGCGGGATTGACAAAAAGTAGTTTTAATTACAATCATCTTTTTTTTAAATTTAAGTAACATAATAGTCGATAAACGTAACACACATGAAATATGAAACTTGCTCTAATCACACATTCATGCTGACATTAATATCAAACTCTTGCAATACCTTGAGGGGCCAGTCCACTTTGGAGCCACGAGAAAAAGGCTATTTTCGCGATTTTTTTTTAGGATTTCATAAAAGATATCAATATAAGAGTTGTTGGGCTTGATAAATGAAGTCTTGAAATACATTTAAAAAAAATTTTAATTCATTTTTATTCATTTTTAAGTACAAAAACTATAGTTTAACGTAACGCCTCAAAAATAGGTGGGCTAGGTAGCTCCATCACAACTCGGCAACGGCTTGTCTGAAACAAAAAAATCAAAGTCCATTAGATTCAGTATAACCCCAGCTACAAAATGACCCTCGGATATAAAGTTTTATCAAAAAATACAAAAATGGCAGATGAAAAACGAAAAAAGTAAAAAAAAACGCGTTTTTTTCGCAGTTTTTCGCAAAAAAAAGAGTAAAAATAAAAATTTTAAAACCATCGAGGGTCATCTTGTTGCGAATCATGTTTACAATATGTGGTTCAAATTTCAAGAGAATCGGTTTATTAGTTTTAGAGATACGATGGAGCTAGATTTTGAAAGCGTTGTTTCGAGAAAAACGCGTTTGAAGTTTATACTATGAAAAACTCTTACCTAAACTCAATCGGCAATTCCTGCACCGTACAAAATCCCTTCTGATTGCTCATCATCGTCGATTTCTTCAAGTCTTGCTTGCTTTCGTTTGATTCTGGTCTCTTTTGAGCATTCAGAACTGCGGCGGTTTGCAGAGCGAACACGCTCGTCATCGCGATTATCGGGGAATCCGGTGGCGATCGGGCCGAGTTTGACGCCCATTATTTTCATTATTTTAAGCACTGGACGAAATCCTTCATTAAAGACACACGCGGAAACTTTTCAGGCAATGTCTACGATTTTTTTGCCGTTGAACATCTGTTTAGGTGTCATATTCCATACGCAGTTGTTAAAACTTTCATTATTGTTTTGCGTATGGCCACCTAAACACCTTTCGAGCAGTTCTGTTTTGGTGAGATCCTCGTAAATAGGTTTCAAGACTTCCTGTACTTCCTCAGAAAGAGCAGATGGATGTTTGTAAAGTCGCTGAAGTGCCTTAGCTTTAAGGTACTTGCACCATTCTATCGAGCAGTTGTGATGATTCGCTCAGGTAGACGAAATGAGGTCCTGACGTTCAGGTAAAAAAAAAATACTTAGAGAGCTCGGATTTTCATAAAATTTTGACACAATATTTCTGAATGTATGTACTTTCGAAAACAGTAAAAAAATTGATTTTTTGAAATTTTCAAAGCGGACTGGCCCCTTAATAAATGATCAACTAATTTTTCATCATTTTTTAATCCAGTTACCAGTCTTTAAGGGATCAGTATTAGTCTATTTTCGGAAATTTTCGATTTTCTAAAAACATCAGTTTCGTAAACTACATACCTGTAGAAATACGGTAGAGAACGTTATTTAGGTAGGAGTGACCGATAAGGGGCTAAAAAAAGTGATACAATCGAAGCGTCTCTGCGCACTCAGCGCGCAATCGCCGTATTGAGCTTCCAAAGCTCACAGAACAGAGATCCAAAACCAAAAATCCCAAGAAAGTGAAGCTTTTGAAGAAGCTGAAGGAATAATGTATGGACCAGGCATCGCTGATTGAGGGTAAGAGACTTTTTAAAAAGTTTTATGTATATTTTTACAAAAAAAACTTTAAACGCGTTTTTCTCTAAACAACGTTTTTTGATCTTGTCGACATGATTTTGGAAAAACTATTGCACCGATTAGGCTCAAATTTACAGGGATTATTCTATGCGTGTATCTCTTCGAACCCTACTAACGGTATAAATATTCGTTAATATTTAATCCTATTTTAAAATAATTTAAGTTGTAAAGAACCGTCCAAACATTTTTAAGTCCGCCATTTTGTTTATTTTTTATCGGGGGTGAAAGTTTTTAGTAGGTATTATAACTACAACTCCACTTTATAATAAAATACGCGACTTTTTGTTTTCAGATGCTCCAAAGTTAAGATGTCGTGTCGTCAACGTGAAAGCAGGGTTAACTGCAGGCAGCAAGATCACCAAGATAAATTTTTAAAAAAATTAATTTTTTCTTGTACTTTTAAACTTCTATTTTTATGTATAAAAAGATTAAAATATGGAGATAAATTTTACTATGAAAAAAAAAATCTTGAAAATATGTGCAACAGATGGAGACTGATGCCTTAAACTTTACTTATTTTAGTAGGTACTCAATTACACAAGTCTTAGTTTTCTATTTTTTTTTCTACAAATGAGTCCAACACTTTTTCAGCTAGAATTTTTTAATACAACGTCATTCTTCATATTCAGCAGTGACCATATTTAAGGTTCATTCACACTATACGGCACGAACCGGCAACATCGCGGAACGGCCTCAGCCGACATTCTCGCATGGAACGACGGTCCGTTACGGCACGGGTCGGTGCTTGTCTGCCAGTCTGAATTAGAGAACGGCAGAAGACGGACCGAGCGCAGCAAAAATGGATCAGGAAAAATTGATTCAAAGCGTGAAATCTTGTAAAGCATTGTATGTAATGAGCCACAATTTTAATAAACCATATGATGTAGACTTCGGTATTCGAAAATATTGGTAAAACTAGGTCGTCAAATTTTGACAAATCTTTGAATAACGTCCAATGTTCTCCCTCTGCCTTTCTTTTATTTAATAATGGTCTTGAAGTTTACATCGTTGGAATGCAACGGTTTTTTTAATCCCTTATTTTTATTAGTATCATCTAACCGTCAACATAGTCTTTAATATTGGGTGTATCCATATTTGTTTACGTTTTTTTCGATTTCTTGGTTTCGTCTTCGTCTAGAAGTAAGGCTATAAGAGCCAGTTCATTCAACAGTCGCAATGAATCCACGATGGATTCATTGCGATTGTTGAATGTTAACTGACGGATGTCTGCCGGTGTAATCTGAACTTACGCGTAAAATTGTCATGTCGGTGCCGGTACGTGCCGTTGCCGTTACGTGACGGTCCGTGTCGTATAGTCTGAAACAACCTTAAAGCCACATTTTTATCCGCCTCATGGCAGATAAACTTTTTTCACAGCTGGTGAAGCTCATTGGAAGTGGGGTACACCGACCAGCGAAAGACGGGGGGCCAGCGAATGAACGAAAGCTAATTTATATTTAAAATAAGCAAAGAATATGAATTGTGGATAAAAACTCGAATCGCTACAATTTAGTAAAAAAATCATAGATGTCGTTAAAACCAATTTCTTAGTTTAATATCGAATTTTGGCGCAACATGGAATTTTAGTAGTTTATGGTACTTGCACACCACGCAACTTACAATTAGTTACAATATGGCTATGCACAGTAGGCGTTCCAAAGGCAAAAACAAAAGTTTTTATAAGTTTTGAGGGTAAGTATTACTCTTATTATTTAAGATAGAACCAAACTTTGATATTTTGGAAATTTTTAAAATAAATTCGTAACAATAGGTCAGAATTGGACGTGTTTTTTTTTCACTGATGCTGTATTCTAACCTCTTTCCAGTGTATGGATATATGGGCTCAAAACTGATATATGATAACTCTCAAAGCGGAGTGTAAAATTTAGCTCATCTGCTGCAAATTGCAAAATGAATTGCTGCTAAGAATTGACAATGTACATTTCATCAAGTGTTATCAAAGAATCATTGCATTCGTTTTTCTTTTATTTTTACAAAATTTATTTTCCCTTGTCTCTCTCGAAACAACCTTTAGTAGTTTTTTGAGAATATCACGTTAAGATGCAAAAAAGCTTTCCGTATTATCCACAAAATCATAATAACAAATATAATATTCAAATGTATAGGAATATTATAATTTTTGTGCAACACAGTGATCTCGAAATCTAGCGTTTGATAAAAATAAATAATAAATCGTTATCTTTTACAGCGTTCATCCATACCACTCGTCCATTTACTAGTGGTCGAATGTCCATTTACTGGTAATTTCGTCCATTCACAGGCGATTTAGTCATTTCGCTACTTATTTATCGATTCCTCCAATATTATTTGTTGCAATTACTTCGAATATTTTTTATCTACTATCAGAAGAATATCTTTCGTTAGCTATAGCAATTTAAAATATTGTTATGAGAATATTTACATTTTACAGTCCATCTGAATCCCATAGAGTCGTGATTCGTCCATTGACTGGTCGGTACACCCAACTATTGCTGCTTGGAGAAGTTTATATAAGTTAGGTCAGTACGCCTTTTTAATATGCTTTTTTAAATATTCAGCATTTATTTTATTATTTTCAAATTAAAGTTTGTTTTTTTTACGACTATCGCTTCAGCTTCTAAGGCTGACGTGTTAATTGTTAAGGTTTGTCAATAATTATTGATGAAGTCCTCTCCTTCATATTCATAGCCAATTAAAAAAATGTATTAATTGCATGAGCTAACGGTAGATTCTCAAATCGGCGTATTAGTTTTACGATCATATTGTCTACTACCCGTGCAGAAATTTGTTGGGGAGTCCCCAAATCCTACCACATCCCTATAGGGATTTGATAGGGACGCCGCACGTAGCGAGTCCACATTGGAATCCAAATCGATTCCGTGGTTACTTCCCGACTGAAGTTGTTTGAGAGTTTTTATTTGAAATTCTCAAACATAATTTGTCGGCTCTTCCCATAACAAAATATCCTTCGTGATCCCGTTCACAAATTCGTTGGGGAGTCCCAAGATGCACCTACATCTCTGTATGGATTTGTTAGGGACACCGCGCATAGGGAGTCCTCATTGGCATCCAATTTGATTCTGCACTGTTCCCCGATTAACGCCGTATGAGAGTTCTTACCACGTTCGAATCGAAAATATGTGAAAAGTCACGAGAAAAAACTTAGCGTGTTAAAACATAACCTGCACGTTTCGATATACTTTTTTTTTAACGATTTATACATTTTTAACATAAGTTTTATACTTTCTCGAGATCCACTCATTTTGTGTACCTATATATTTAGTTTAGAAAATTCGACGTACAGAATGCGATGGGATCCATCAAGAATAGTAATGCTGTTGAAGTTTGCATCATTAGAATGCAATGAAATAACTTTTTTTATTTTCGTTATTCTCCATTTTTCTTGTTATCCAAAATCTTTTTCGTTACATTTGGATTGTACGTCTCTAAGGAAAATCTTTTAAAAAGTTTACCGTAGATTTGAACTGTTAAAAAAATAGGCATTATTTTCGTTGCGTTGCAACGATGTAAACGTCAATATTATGAATCGTGTGGGTTTCTGTTCGATAATGTGGCAAACGTCTAGAATTTAAATTAGATTCGTACATAGGATTCCTATGGGGAATCCCGATTAGAATCCAATGTACGAACGTGACGTTTTAGTATAGGAATCCAATGCGATGACCCATCGGATCCCTATCAGGAAGTAGGGACAATTATGGGAATCCAATTGGATCACTACGACAATTTCTGCACGGGTACTTGGTAGTAAATGTTGATGTTCCAGTATTTTTCTGATTGTGTGTCGGCCGGCAAATCTAATGTATTGCTTTTGCCCACAGTTGGCTTAATTGTGAAAATTGAATATCTGTATTTAATTTACGTAATAAAATAGTTACTTTTTCTACAAATTACAAAATTACGACGAAGACAATCGTTCAGGTTTCATTATTTCTTTATGCCTGCTTGGTTGGAACTTGAATAAAGTGAATGGATTATTTGACTTTAATTATTTTGGATCGATTTTTTTCTGGGGGAGGGGGGGGGGGGGGGGTGCGTATCTACCCGAGCCCCCCCCCTCTGGCTACGCAAATGCAATAAATAAAAAGTATGCCCCAAAATCGCCAACACACGGAGTGGATTGAATGTTAAAAATTACCGTGCAGTAACGGTAACCAGATGACAACCCTGAAACTTCGCTTATTATTACTGAGTAAAACACAGGTTCACGAAAATAAAATAAAATTTCTTCTTCAGATAGTAAATTTTACCAGATTTTCTAGTAAATTTTGATGTGTAACGAAATACGCAAAACTTAAATTTAAAAAATATATAATATCAGCGAAATTTAACTGTGCATTTTATTATTTTATGCCTTTCAAAAATGTCTATAAAAAAGTATCGTTTTTATAACAGTTATTTTAAGATTTATTATAAAATTTAATGAGTGTTATAGGAAAATGTAATGTGCTCTCGGTAAAAATTATCGTGCGCGCTACCCTTCTTGTATAGTAAAATTTTAGCTACGCATTTGACATTTTCTGTAACGTGAGTTAAAAAAAACTTGTCGCATACGAATTATTATGCTTTTCTCAATTGTCACCACATTGAAATATATCACGGTAATTTTTACCGTGAAATTCACGGCAAAAATTACTTTTTAATTCTCTCCGTGCACCTATTCAGACCCTCGTTTACTTAATAATCCACTAGACCTCGAGATTTATTACGTTGAAGTTCGCGTCGTTATGATGCAACGAAAATGATTTTTTTTTTCTTCTTATTTCCCAAATTTCCTTCCGCAGTTTCTCACTACGAGAAATGCGCAAACATTTTTAAGTATTCTTGTTTAGCGATCTACAAGAAATCTGCAAAATATTCTTTAGGATAATAATGAAAAGAAGAAGTTGAAAAGACTTTTCGTTGCATTCCAGCAAATGCAGACTTCAATCCCATCGAGTTTCATCATTCCTCATCAACGATAAAGACAATGCCATGAGATTTATTGCGGAAAGAGCGCGAGACAGGGATGCAAAGAAGAAAAGAAGAAAAGATGAGCACGTGAAGACGATTTTCATCGTATCTTTATCTCCAAAGCCCCACAAAACCCTAAAGTAGAAAAACATTTAAGAAAAAAAGCTCATCGCAGAGCAGCTGTGATCCCTTCGTGGCAGCGGCTCGATGTCTCGCTATTCTTCTACGATTCGCCTCACTCACTGTCGTTTCTTCTTACTCTTCGGCATCCCCTATTTCAGCTTCCCTCGCTCGTCTTTTTATCTCTCTCTCTCTCTCTCTCTCTCTCTCCCGCTTTCGCCAGCTCGGTTTCCCTCATCGCGTCCCGGTAAAGCCAAATAATCCCCACATACACAGAGCCGTATTTTTCGGTATATATCGAGATCCATCGCTCACATACGCGCCCAGGCACATGTTAACATACGTATATGCGTGTCCATGAAAACAAGTTTTTTTTTTTTCGCGTAGCGTACCACAGTGAGAAACCAACGCTGTTTGCCTTTTATTAAACTCTTGTTAAACGATGCCTTTCTCTGCACACACAATTGAATCGGCAAAACAGCGAAGATAATGCCTGGATTTCTTAGCGTTGGCCCACAAAGTCTTTCTCCATACGTACTTATATATATATATATATATGTGTGTGTGTGTGTTTGTTTGCCCATAAGGGCTATAGAAAAGGATGCTTGCGGACAGCACGTTCCCTTTTGCTCACATTGTAGGAATTTCACTACCATGGATACGTACGTATTGTGGTATACACTTATGCCTTTCACCTCCATCTTGAAATGGACACCATGTAATCGCTCTTTTATACGTATACATACATAAAACGTTATTTTTCTCGTACCTGAGAACGAGTAAAGATTTTCCTGTGGCCTACTGATGACAGTTGACGAAAGGTATCCCCGCTGACAACTCTAGCCCTCTCGATACATCGTCCATACAGCATGTATGTATGCTTGTGTGTATATTTTTGGCTTATTGAGAGTGTGTACTACGAAATTGGCATATAAGAATAATCTTTGTTCGGACACGACCGGTGAAAAGTGATACCGAATGAAAATATTTGGGTATTGGGAAAATAGGAGAGCGTCTGTGTTTGGAGAATTTTCGAAACGCCCTTTCGTCTCGCAAGTGACGAGGGTAGGAAAATAATAGATTAGAGGCGACGGTGGTTAGAGATTTTTTCAAATCACTCCGGTTTAAAGCTAAGGACAATAAGCCGTGTAACTCGGCTAATTTCTATATCTTGACCCGAGTAATTGTATTGAAATAATTTTTCATTCACATTGTATAACTCGTCGAATGGTCAGAAAATAAAAAAAATTGATCAGCAAAGCTTATCATGCCGACATTTTGTAAATTTTTATTTTTTCATTTGTTAATTGTGTAAATTGTAAATTAAAATTGTAATTTTTTTTCTTCAAGGATAAATGAACATGTGAAAAAAAATTCAGAATGAAAACTGGAAGAGTTTAACAGTTATTCCACCCGAAAACCACCTCGCAAACAACGCTCTAGAGAACAATACTGTCTTAAAGACTTACACCACCTTGGGGCTCGAAAAAGTAGGTATATATTTTTTTTTATTTACGCGACTATTGAATATATATAATTTTTTTTCGACAAATACATTATAGATTTATGAAGAAATTCAACAAAAAACGATTAAAGAAATTTGAAAAATGGCAGAGATATAAGCCGCCTAGTAAGTCTTATTCCTCTTTTAAACATTCTTGCTGATGGTGGATTTTTTCTGTCAGGCCTCGTCTAAAAAATAAATTTAAAAAATTCTTGTAAAGTAAATTACAAACTAAAGTGTAGCAACAGGGAAAAAAAATTTGTAGAAATTACATCTATTTGAAAGAACTCAGGTTTTTAGCGAAATTTCGAGTTTTAAAAATTTATAAAAAATTAACGCGGCATCCAATCAAAAAAAATCCTACGCTACATCCCAGATTATAAAGAATATATGGTATAAATTTGATCAAAATCGGTTGAATAGAGCTCGAGATATATTGTTCACCGCCGCGCTCACTTCAAACTGCTATAACACCGGTAATAGTTAAATTTTTTACATGTTTAAACGCTTAAAATATTCTTAAAAGTATAAATAATAAAGCTTGTCAAAAAATCGTTTTTTTTTTAAACCTCAATCCTTAAATGATTGAATTTATTGTTTTTAAATAGTGTCTTAATATGTAATTATGGACGAAAATAAAGGAAAAGTTCATTGGAAATTTAATTATCGGAGTCGTGAAAAAATAACGATCGACACTGAATTCCTCGAAAATAATTTTATTCAAGTAAAGTTTGTATAAATTGATTCTTCTGTTTATTGCAAGAAAAAAAAACGTACCGGAGAGTTTATGATGAATTCACAAACAGTACAAGGCACGCTCATTTTTTATAAGTTTTATACATCAAACACATTACACACCTGACGCTCAATCATACGGTGTATATGACTAAAAAAGTGCTACGGTCTTTAATGTATGAGAAATCTTGGCCAGAACTGGAACCCCATTTTCTCCTGCTGTCATTGTTTTCTGTTAAGTATCGACGCGAGTACGGACGTATGGAAAGTCGTATAAATATCCCTGTTTGCGTGATATTTTCCCAGCGATGGGAAAATTTAATTATTTACGAAAAGTACCATCGTATTTTTCAAAATTGACCTTTTACCCTCGTACTTATTTATATCCGTAGCCTCTTAGAACCAAGTGCAAAATAATCCTATTCATTTTGCTTTTAGTTTCTTCCATTTTTTCCAAGTCTTACACGAATATAATTCCTTTGCACTTGACACGAAGACTTACACCATCAGACTGCAGGGCAGAAAATTGTTTGTATTTTGACATCCACAAGATTTCATCGGAAACTGTTAGCAATAAAAAAAAATCATAACATGGCACAATTGACATGCCGTATGGCAGAATCCACGCATTCGTTAGTTTTTAGCGTTTTTACGTTGACGTTCTGTTAATTATTTCAGTTGTTTCTGTTTAATGCTTTGTTTTCAGCGCTTCATTTATTTATTGACTGCGAAAGACTATTAACTAATGAATATCTGGGAAAAAAATGCACTATGTATATGATGAACTTGCAAGTGGATTTGTTGAGTATATAAAACATTAATAGTATACAATCGTACGGTACCATTTTTTCCCTCCATTTTCAACAAAAATCATAAAGTTCCAATATCGAGGTAGAAGTAGAAAGTTTCATAAATTGTGTTTCAACGAAAAGGTTGCATTTCGAAAAATTGATAAGTCTTGTGTAGATGCGAATATCTTTAAACGAAGCTTAATCATTTCTTAACGAGCTCTTTCAGAGAATAAATCTTTTTCGTTAAATTCTCGGCAAACATGTGTGACGTCACAGTTATTCGGAAAACGTATACCGTCGTAGAGTCGAACATCGACAGCAGGAAATAAATCCGTATATATTTATTCATCGAATATGGGGATGGATTGTAGAAAAACATCAAACAAAATAGACAAAAGTATAATATTTTCTATCGGCACAATTTGGTTAATCTACAGACGGTTTTTTTCTCTAACCTGTTTTCCGGATTTCCAGTTCCAAATACGATTTTCAACATTCTTTTCTATCGATTACATTACATGTGGCACAGTTTTTACAACAAGCTTGATACATGTCATAAAAAATACAATATTAAATATTTGTTTTACGTATTCGATGCGGTGAAAAAATCGTTTTCCAATTCTCCGTCGATTCTCGCAGTCTATAAATCGCTTTTGTGAAGGATACAAATATCTTGCAACTTTACATCAACATGTGTTGTCGTAAATTCTATTTTTTTTTCTTGTCGTTTCGAAGAAAAAATAATATTATACGTGTAGTATTTAGTTACTTCCTTGAGCGAAACAGACCTACGACTAAATTACTAAATACTAGGGGGCTTCGATTATAGATTGACAAAACAGGAGCTCGAAAATCCTGTCCGAGATTTTGTTTTACAGCGAGGAAAACGTGTTTCAGACTATGATACAGTTGCGTACACTTTGTTTTTCCATACAGACATTGAGCAGGTAAAATGAAACGCTTTATGGAAGTCAATATTGTAGGTGTATACGTATATAAGCGGCGCAAAAATATATATATTTTTCCCACACTCGTTCCAACACATCTTGGGGCAGACAAATACTTGCAAAAACCGCCTGCAATTTTGGTCTATAGATTTGAGGAACGTTCGTTGATACGTTAGATACGAGCAAGACACAAAAGAAAGAAAACCTTTTTTTTTTACTTGGAAGTCAAAACTCTTCGTAAAAAATGTCGTTCGAAGGTGCTCATCGCTCTGACTTTCTCCTCCGACAAGGTATTCGAGAAGTAGAGCCACTTGGAAGATTCGATAAATACAAGACAGACGCGATATGTTTCCAATTGGTTAATAAGAAAGCGTACCGAAAATTCAATGGCGGAGATCGTTGGATGTAGATTTTCCGATTGTGTGAAAATATATATATATATTCAGATCGACTTATAACAATTTAAAAATGTGTCATCTCACCATGACGTTACGATTATTACCGATGATCACTATTTTGAACTTGTCAATACATCTTTTTTTCTTTCCTTCAACGAGTTCGAACGAAGCGTTCCTCTTAAATATTATAAAATCGACATCTAGTTGCTTTGGAATATTTATCAATGACTCAACGATCGCGCATAGAAAACGAATTTTCCTCTCCGCAACTCGAACGGCTGGGACAGTTCTAGGCCTTTGGTTGAGTCGGGAACGACATCTCCATCGTTATGCCGGCACTGCCGCGCTTGTATCTCGGCCCGATGTCGTTGTTATTGCAGTGCTTGCGCTTTGACAAATGTCTCTCGACCCATTTTAGCATCGTCAGGACAGAATCGGTGCTTGGCAATCGTCGCTCCGCCGATGTACGAATAATGTGTGAAGAAGCGACACGGAAAGTCGCGGCCATTCCCTTCAATGCCTGGTCAACGAAAAAAATTCACTTTTATTCCAAACGAACATTATAAGAGGCTCGATCAACGAACTGAAAACGAGTGCGGCACTTTTCAATTACACTAAGCACTAAAATTAAAGGATCAATAAGAAGTCCGAAACTTTTTAAGGATCAACAGGCTGCATTTTACCGAAAAATGGTCGTAAAACAGTGAAAAAAAGCAAATTTAACATTGAAGTCTTTAGTTTTGAATCTCAGCATTCAAAATTCAGAATAGTCGACAGTTTTCGAAAAATTATAAGAAAACGAGAGGAAAAAAAACCCCAAACTTTTTCTTGACTTTCGAAAGGTTCATGGACCTAAATAATTTTTTTTCGGAAATTCCATCCAGAAGCTTTTTTAGGTTAATTCTTCCCCTTTCTTTTCAGTTTTTGGTGCCCTCTGTATGATGAGTTGTCTCCGAGTTATCGGTTGTCAAAGCCAAAATGACATTTTTTACCTTGATGACTCATGTACTATTACCTTATAACTCATGTACTAATAATCGTACAGAAAATTGAAATATGGTTCTGGAAACTTCAAAGTTTCCTCTATAAATCATTCGCATTTTTTCATGAATTGTTTTTTCAATGTGAGAAACTCGATTTGAAAACGAGTAAAAATGATGCTTTTACGATTTTTCACATAACTTGTGATTACTTCAAAATCAATCCATCGACTAAGGACATTTTTGTTTTTTTTTCGACCTCAAAGTATCTCGAATAACCCTCAAGACTTCAAACCGCTGCGATTTTTCTTTCACGGCGATTCGACCGCTAAAAATTGTCACTTTTGCGAAAAATCAATTAAAGGATCAATTTTTTTTTCTATTGATTTTGAGGGATGAAGTTTTTATTTCTTTCAATGTCAAACATTTTTCTTGTGACAAAATTCTTATTTTTTATGTTTTTCCGATTTTATTATAATTTCTCTAAAACTATCCACTATTCAGCATTTTGAATGCTGGGACTTAAAACAAGAGACTTCAAAAGATTTGATTTGCTTTTTTTTAATTGTTCTATGACCATTTTTAGATAATTTGCAGCCTGTTGAAAACCACTAGAAAATGTCGGGCTTTTTCTTGATCCTTTAATTTTTGTGCCTAGTATATACAGGGTGGGGCACATAAAGTGTTACAGAGCAATAGCACTCAAACTATTGATCATATCCAAAAATGTTTCAGACAAAAGTTTCAGTGTTCGAGAAGGCCGTCATACTGGACCACCCTATTTTTTTTATCGGTGGAGGCGCTGAAGCTACGTCAAGGTCAACTCGAGTTTTTAAAATGGAACCATGTATTTTTTTTTCGATGACATTATTACCGATTTTAAGACGAATTCAGCGACCTACAACACAAGGTCATTATAGTCACGCAAAGTATGAAAATAGTCGAAAAATCGAAAAATATCGGAATAATCACTTTCAAAGGATCCACTAACCTTGGTTTGGATCTACCTACAGAAGATGCTCGAAGTGATGACCCTCGACTAGTAAGCAATTGTTAATTCGCTGATGAAAAGACCGTCTAACTTCAGCCAACATTTGTGGTGTAATTTCGGTACATGCTCGGCGTATTCTTTCTTTCATGTCGTCAGGCGTGGTAGGTGCTACCGCCATTGCGCGTTCTTTGACAAAACCCCAAAAAAAGTTCATTTTCGCGATCCGATGTACTCACATTAGAAGGTAATGCGTGACTAACTGATATGTCAACAGAAAATGCGTACTTGCTGCCGATAAGAAACATTGGTATCGTAAGAAATGAAAACAGCGATCAAACAAGTGTTTACAAGTCGAGGGTCATCACTTCGAGCATCTTCTGTAGGTAGACCCAAACCAAGGTTAGTGGATCCTTTGAAAGTGATTATTCCGATATTTTTCGATTTTTCGACTATTTTCATACTTTGCGTGACTAGAATGACCTTGTGTTGTTGGTCGCTGAATTCGTCTTAAAATCGGTAATAATGTCATCGAAAAAAAATACATGGTTCCATTTTAAAAAGTGGAGTTGACCTTGACGTAGCTGCAGCGCCTCCACCGATAAAAAAATAGGGTGGTCCAGTATGACGGCCTTCTCGAACACTGAAACTTTTGTCTGAAACATTTTTGGATATGATCAATAGTTTGAGTGCTATTGCTCTGTAACACTTTATGTGCCTCACCCTGTATATAACAGAATAAATAGTGCGGACTTTTAAACATTTGGACAAAATTCTTATAGATATTGTTGATATTAGCCTTTTTACGAGCGAAACATTTTTTTACCGCAGGTCTATTTTTTTAATATTACAATAATGAACAAAAATGAAATTGAACCTTCATCGCATCCTCGTCGGTCACGTCGTCACCAGCGTAAATAATGCGAATTCTCTCGCTCCAATCAAGGCCAAAAGCCGTTCGCAATATGTAAATCGAAGCGCGACCCTTGTTCCATTCGACTGGTGGTTTGGCCTCGAGGGCACAATGAGCCGCGCAAGCCTTGAAACCCGCTTCTTCGATCAAACTCTGCGCCGATGCTATCATCTCCTTTCTTCCTGTCATCGGAGTCTCTCGGTAGTGGAAAGTCAGCAGGGCACCCTTATTCTCTACCCAGGCACCGTCTCGACAGAGCTTTATTTAAACACAATAATTATTATTACCATTTTTAAACTATATATATATATATCGATTCTAAGTTAAAAAGTCGTCTGCTAAAGCCCATCTTGGTGTATAAAGAGTCGCGGCGTATCGTTGTCGTGACAGTCGTTTTTTGTTTATTACTTGGCGTTGAGACGCTGTCGCGTCTCTTGAAAAGCGAAATACCACTGGCTGACTGACTGATTAATCACGAAATCTCAGAAACTATTGAGCATACAAACTTGAAATTCGGCAGGTAATTTCTTCATCGGGTGCAGACATCCGATAAGAAAGATTTTTATGGAAGGGGGGAATGAAGGGGGCTAAAGTTTGTATGGAAAATTGCGTGTATCAACTTGAAACTTGGTACATATATTCCTTAGAAGGGGTAGAAGTGCACAAAGAAAAGATTTTACGAAATTCAACTCTTAAGGGGATGAAATGGGATGCAAAAGTTTGTATGGGAAATTATATTTCTTGCGTGTATCAACTTGAAACTTGGCAAATATGTTCCTTAGAAGGTGTAAAAGTACATTAAGAAAGGATTTTTCGAAAATCAATTCTTTAGGGGGTGAAATGGGGTGTAAAAGTTTGTGTGGAAAATTATATTCCTTACGTGTATCAACTTTAAACTTGGAACATAAGTACCGTAGAAGGTGTAGAAGTGCACTATGAAAAGATTTTTCGAAAATCCACTCTTAAGGGGGTGAAATGAGTTGTAAAAGTTTGTATGGGAAATTATATTCCTTACGTGTATAAACTTGAAACTTGGCAAATATGTTCCTTAGAAGGTGTAGAAGTGCTCTATGAAAGAATTGTTCGAAAATCCACTCTTAAGGGGGTGAAATGGGGTGTAAAAGTTTGTATGGGAAATTATATCCCTTGCGTGTATAAACTTGAAACTTGAAACATATGTCCCTTAGAAGGTGTAGAGGTGCACTAAAAAAGGATGTTTCGAAAATCAACTCTTAAGGGGTTGTAATGGGGGGTAAAAGTTTGTATGGAAAATTTGAAACTCGGTATAAATATTTTTCAAAGCAAATAATAGAACGCATATTTTGGGATTTTTTAAAACCTTTAATGCGGGGTGCTACTTCTAATGAAGTTTCTATCGGCCAAATTATACGCGGGCGAAGCCGCGGGCGGAAGCTAGTTGAAAAATATTATTCAAAGTATTATTTTACTATCCGCAAAGAGCAAGAAGATATTACGAAAAATAAGGTGTATTAAGATCAAGTGTCACACCGGCCGAGCGGCCATGAGTGCGAGAGAGATAGCGGATTTGCAGATTCCCAATGATTTCTGAAACGGTTGATTTTTGGGAAAAAAGAAAAGAAACACGTTCCGCTCTGTTGAACGACGAATAACCGCTTTCTCTTCTTTTGCCCGAAATATGTTCCGTCTAGGAAAAAACATGGCAGTAGGATTTTTACCGACTGGACGTGTTGCACATTGCCTTAAGGCCATGTGTCACACGTCCAGTCGGTAAATATCCTACTGCCAAGTTTTCTTGGCAGTAGGATATTGTTTCTTTTCTTTTTTCCCAAAAATCAACCGTTTCAGAAACCATTGGGAATCTGCAAATCAGCTATCTCTCTCGCACTCATGGCCGCTCGGTCGGTGTGACACTTGGCCTTAAGGCCATGAATCAAATGCTGTGAAATTTCATCGCGGTCACGACGATATTGCAGAATTCCTAGTTTTTGGGTACAAGCCGCCGTAAACTACCGCCAGATGTCGCACAGCTACCGTCTGCTACTCACACTACAGCAAAGAACAGAGGCCGAATAGGCGACGGTTGCTGCAAGTCCGTGTGTGATGCGTTTATGTATGCACGTTCACCATGCGGGGTCGCCGCCAGTGGGAAAACTGAGGCACTAGATTTTCAGGATCGTCGATAATATTTTGAGCTTTATTAGTACAATTTTGCCATTTTTTTTTGTAAAAAAAAACTCTAAATCCTAATTTCTCCGGCATTTTTTTCATAAAATCAGTTGAAAAATGCTCAAAATGTGTTTGTTCACTGTCGAGAGCCTAATGGTCTTTCAATGTGCATGAATTCGGCGCATCAGTTAGTAATTCACAATTCATCCAATGGCAACTACAATCTGTGAAGTTTTTTTTTTCTCAACATTCAGACAAATGTCGACCGTCAGCCTCATTCTGCAATATCGCATGTACACAATATATTCCATCTCAAATGATAGTATCGTTTAACCAAAAGTAGACTTCGAAATTTCGAAGTAGTTGGAGCGTGTGGTACATGGCCTTAAGGACATGGCTCACATGTCCGGTCGGTGAAAATCCTACGGCCAAGTTTTCTCCTAGACGGATCACTTTTCGGGCAAACGAAGAGAAAGACATTCGTCGTTCAACAGAGCGGAAGGTGTTTCTTTTCTTTATTCCGACATATCAGCCGTCTCGGAGAACACTGAGAAACTGCAAATTAACCATTTCTCTTGCACTCATGGCCGCTCGGGCGGTGTCTCAGTCACATAGACTTAAGACGACCAAAAAGGGAGGTGGTAATTTTAAAGGTTAAAGGTAAAAGGATCATTCAGGATCGACTTGACCTAAAACTGTATTATCCAAAGTCTAAGGGTTTTCGAGATATCGTCGATTTTGGGTTTTTTTTCTAGGTTTTTCAGCCTTTGAACGTAAATTCTTCAATTTTTTCATAATTTGCACCAAAGTTTATTTGTTCGAGGGAAACCACACAAAGTGGATAAGTTTTTAAAATAAATCGAATGCCAGTAGCGCGTCTATTTTTTTTCTATGCCTTTCAAAGTTACACTTTTGTTTTTTTTTTATATTATTTTTAACATTTTAGGATACTGACTGCTGGAAATGAAAAAAAAATCGATGAAGTTTGTATTCCATAGAACACACAGAATCTTAAGATTAGGAATAATACAAAAATGTTTACATTTAATTTAGGTTTTAGGGTCAAATCGATCCTAAATTACATCCTCTATCACCCTTTCCCGTACTACCTCTCAAACACCCGGTATATGTTTTGTAAGTTACTGAAAGGTAAAAAATATTGATCGTTCGAGCCTGAATTTTCTATGCTTTTCAATTCACATGAGTTTGCTTTAGTCGAGTCATTATTATAATTGTCAATGTTTATCATCATAACAATAATATTATTGTTGTCAATCAAAATGATAGTACGTTTTATTATTTTTTCATAATAATATATATTGAATTGTGAATAATAGTATATATTTTTGTTGGCAATGATCGTAACTATTATTCAAAATCAACCGTGGTAGACATGTGGTCGGTGAACGGTGCAGTGACCTATCTCAAAAAGCGTTTCCGAGCACTGGCTCGAAAGCAAATTGTTTTCCAGATTTTTATGGAAATATTTTTAAAGTGTTTCAAAACGTCGAAAATAATGCTTCGAAAAAAAGTGCGTGGGTTTGGATTTTACTCTATACGCAAAAACTTCGACAATTTTTGGAATACATGTCTCAATTTTTGCATGTCAATGGTGTATCGCAGGTATATATTCTAAATGAATTTATTAAAAGTCGACGAAACGCTGTCAATTTTAAGGCAGGATATACATTTACAACGATTACAAAATCGAAAAGCAAGATGAATTAATAGAAGAAAATCAACTTTATGAAAAGCTGAAGGCTTATTATATGGGCCTGGGATCGCTGACTAACCCATAAGTAATTTTAGTCATTGGTTTTTAACGTGTCAAAACTTTAGACGCGTTTTTCTCAAAACTACCTTTTCGAAATTGGCGTGCAGGTTTACTCAAAAACTATTAAGCCGCATTAGTTGAAACTTTGTAGAAATACTGGTATAAGTTGACGAGACTTCTAGTTGACTAGAATTGTTTTTGAACAATCAGAAAAAAAATACCTTTTATATGACACAACCATGTTTTCCTCGCCTTTTCGTGCGTGTCAACGGTACGTAAAAGAGGTCCTTTACGTCCTAGGACTTAAAAATTCGCACGTGCACATTTTTCGCGCTAACGGTTATTAAACGCCGTTGTGGGACAGCCATCAGTCATTAGATCGAAGAATTACGTACGTTGAGGTGTTATTTACGAGAAGAAACATAATGTCACTTTCACGTGGCACCGCAACAAATTATGAATAAGATAGAACATTTAAATATGCTGATGCATTTAAGAACTATGTTTGCTCTTACGGGAGGCTCTGTCCCATTCGGCGGGCGCGATACAGCTTCCCCAGATAACCAAGCGTACGATTCAGTAATTGTATCCTCCTGGTTCGGCGTACTTCGCCAGAGCGGTACAAAAGCAAGACGTGGTTATCAGGGTTCCGTATGCAATACAACTCCTGCAACTGCTTGCAGCAATATGTATTGCAAAATACAAAGCTCGGAAAACATGATTTTGTTATATAAATACTCGTGTGCACCGTGGAGGCAGGGACTTTGCCTCCTTGTTACACAAGGTGATATTTCAATCCAAATTTTACAGAAATGTTGCGTGCAATTTTGATTTTTGGTTTAATGCGTGCCCTTTTCGTAAATTTGCATTTTCTTCATTTTAATTACTATCAAATAGAAACTATACATGTTCTAACTGAAACAATTTTTGAATTTCTTTTGCAGATCAAAGTCCACGGGAAGCTAGACTGCACGCCGATTCGCAACTCCCGCGGCAACCTTGCTGTAACACTCTGCCGCAGCTCCGCCATTTTGATAATAAATTAATTTTAAAAAATTGTTTTGTATACTTAAATATACTATTAAATATATCTACAGTTTGATAAATATAGAATTAATATTTCTTAATTTAAAAAATCCCTCAAAATTGCGTAATTTTTTGCCGTCTATGTATATCCAAACTTAAGGGAAATTTAATATTCAGCATAATGTCTTTCGGCTGTAACTTTCACAATTTTTTAAATATTAAGTTAAATTTTTATACAGCGTAATGAAATTTTATGCTGTATTTTGATATTATTATGAAAATACAGCTGTATGGAAATACAACATAA